>QYAO01000141.1:0-11694 GCA_003988895.1 Hyphodiscus sp. D1413
CAAACCTAATAAGGACTTCTCTCTACTCCTAGTCTACTATAATAAAGTATACTATAATAGTAATATATAATCGAGTAAAGGGACTCTATTACTCATCTAATACAATAGATACCTTACTATTTAGTAGTAGATCTTTAAATAATTGAGATATAGTAAGAAGATATTTAGTATCTAGATCAGAATGAATAGTAGTATAGTATAGAATAATAATATCTAGGTAAAGCATTTCAAATAGGCTGGCCAGACCAGACCATGGGACCATAGTCTAGACCGAACCGAACCGAAAAATTATGGTTCGGTCTCAAAATTCCTAGATCGTTTCTAAAAACGGTCCCCATAATAATTTGGGACTAAACCATTTGAAGTTTTAGTCTAAAGGTTTGAGACTGTTTTTGAAAATGGTCCCTACTTTTTTTTAGGACCAAACTATTATAGTCTAGGACTAAAAATCCTAGACCATTTTACTTTATATTAATTATATTAAATAAACTATTAAGTTTAATTGCTTTATTTAGTCTTATATGACTATAGTCTAGACTAGACTAAACCAAATAGTTCAGTCTAGTTTTGGTCTAGTCTCAAAAACGGTCTCTGCTTACTAGTTAATTTAAGACTAAACTATTCGGTTTGGTTTCAAAACGGTTCGGTCTTAAATATGGTCTCTCTTTTTAGTTCTAAATGGTTCGGTCTCAAAAACGGTCTATAAAAAGGCCTCTTGTCTAGACCAGACCAGACCATTGACTAGTCTAATTTCAAATGCCTTTTGAATCTCTATATTCTCTATAAATCAAAAGGATAAATTAGCAGATATAATAGTAATATAGAGCTGCTTTTACTAAGCTTTATATATAAAAGGAGGAGTTCTTATATCCTAGGAAAATAAGTATATATTTTCAAGGGATAGTTAATATATATATAAAGGTTATTATACCTGAGTCTATAATCATCTTCTATCCCTTAGATATAATATACCTAGATATATACTAAAGGAGTATAGATATACTACTGCCTCCCTTTTTAAGCTTAGGATAGGTATATGCCTTCTAATAGCCCTTATATAGTGCCTTTAGAAGTATTATTATCATGTCTATAGCTTAATAGAATGTATTCTATGATAGTAATCTTTGCTTATTTTTCTAGCTAAGACTCTCAAAGTAGGTATAATCTAGATATTCTTTAAGCTTAGCTAACTACTAGATATACTACTTCTATCATTTCTCTAGGACCTAGATAATATATCTTTTATTAAGGCTAAGATCAAATACTAATGACTTACTATTGTGATCCTAGAAGGGATCATTTTCATCAGTAGAGGAGTCAATATTTCTGTCCTTAGTACTTATAGTAGCTTAGGAACTCTCTGATCTAGGATAATTAGAAGAAACATAGACTATAGAAGAACTTCGATTGAATTATATATAAGATATAATCTATAATAGTCTAGATATAATAATAAAAGTCTACTTAAGTTTTAGTACTAGTAAGAGAGTTTAGAGCAATGATAGTAGAGAGTTTAGAATAATAATAGTAAAGAGTTTAAAATGATAGTAATAGAGACTTTAGATTAATAAAACAACTTCTAGCCTATAATAGATGGATTCTAAATCATTATTATATATTATAAGTAGTAATAGTAAATAGTAATGCTATTTATATTAGTTTAGTATAGATAAAGTAGTAATAGAATAAAACTTCTAGCCTATAATAGATAGATTCCAAATCATAGTTATATATTATAAGTAGTAATAGTAAATAGTAATATTATTTATATTAGTTTAGTATAGACAAAGTAGTAATAGAACAAAACTTCTAGCCTATAAGGGATAGATTCTAAATCATAGTTATATATTATAAGCAGTAATACTAAGTAGTAATACTATTTATATTAGTTTAGTATAGACAAAGCAGTAATAGAATAAAACTTCTAGCCTATAATAGATGGATTCCAAATCATAGTTATATATTATAAGTAGTAATGCTAAGTAGTAATGCTATTTATATTAGTTTAGTATAGATATGATAATTATCATCATATACTACTAGAGTATATATTCATTTCATATAATATTTATTTTATATAATATTCATTTTATATAATAAAACTAACTTCCTAGATAAAAAGTATAATCATATAAGAATCTAGAAGTAGATATAATCTATGATTCTAGCTACCTATAAATGAATTATAGTAGTACTCTATTTATCATTAATAATAAAATCTCCTATTTCTTTATCCTTATCATTGTCCTTATCTTCTTTATTACTACTGATTACTACTTCTAGATCATTAGTATTATTATCATCCTCCTCCTCCTTATTACTCTCTTCTATTTCCTCCTTAATATCTATATTATTTCTATTCTACTTCTCTAGATATTAAGCAATATTAGTAGGATTACTAGTATTCTATATAAACTTCTATAACTCCTTACTCGATATATCAGGCTCTAGGTATTGTCTTATAGCAATAATACGCCTCTCCCAGCGCTCGATTAATAGCTTTATATTCTTATTAAAGGTCTTAGTAATAGTATCATTGATTAAAGAGCCCTCCTTTATCTCTATATCCTTAGTAGGTAAGTCCTAATATTAAGTTTAGTATAATCTAAGTCATAGAATAAGAATAAAGGAATATATTTACTGACTTATACTAGTCCCTATTCTAAGGTCTTTATCTTCTCCTTCTTATTGATTCCTCGAATAATAGAGTCTTCTTTATTTAATATAGTAGTCAGCTTTAAATCTATATCTCTATTAGCTACTATTCGAGTGTCTATAACTTGCTCCTCTATCCTCTTAATCTCTGATTATTTTTCTATATTAGATAAGCCTTCCTAGTCTAGCTTCTTTGTCCTAACCTTATATACTCTATCATAAGCCTAGAATTATTCTATTAGTTTAGGATTATTCTATAAAGGTTTTAAAACTTATCTAGCGATCTATACTCTATGCTTTCTCCTATATAGTATAAGAGTTCTCTTATATCTAGATATACCTATTATTAAATAAAAGCAAGGAATCTATGATATTAGTTTATTGATTATTCTAAGTAGGTTTCTATTACTATATACTATTACTATCTGACTCATAGGTAATAGAAAGTAAAGATCAGAAGCACCTACTAAGGTTTTAAGATATTAAAGGAGAGTTAGAAGGAAAGACAAGAAAGGCTAGAGGTATTCTTTAAATAGTAAGTTATCATAGACTAGAATTTCTTTATTCTGATATATTATATAATATAAGTCTTCTACTAATGAATTATACTATTGATATTCTTAAAATCAGAATAATAGGAAATCAGAATAATAAGAATCATAATAGGAATGATTATAAAGTGAATATCATAGTATATCAAGTGACCTAGGCAGCCTTATATATATATACTGATCTCTATTTTTGAACCTTAGTCTTATACTAATAAACTAAGATTTTTCAGGTATCTCCCTAACCTTTATATGATATATAGAAGCATTCAATAATACTCTATAGTGATATTATAATTGTTCTTACTCTATAAGCATGTCTTTCAACCTTTAAAAATCACCTTATAATAAGCTTTGAATTTCTTTATTTCACCTTTAAAATTAGGGGATTTTTAAGAGTAATATAAAACAGTAATATATTAATCACTCAATTCTCTATAATAGCTCATACTAAGTAGATACTAAAGCAGAAAAATGAGAGTAAGTCTTTATTAGATCCTTATATTATTATATACTGATATTTGATATTTCTCCTCTTAGGCTAGATAGCTAATCATTTTATATTATATCGAATTAGGAAGACTAGTCGTGTTCATAGATAAGAGAAAGCTAAAGCAGTATTTTTATATAATAACCCCGGTTAAGCCTACTCTATTCTAAAGCCTGATGGCCCCTCTATAGTTACTTATCTTTCTAAGCCAGGAAGTAAGTTCTTATTTTCTTCTTTATACCTATTATTATATTATACTAATCAATATAGTATAAATACTCAATGAAATATACTATTATTAGTAGCAAATTGGTTTTTTGATTCTGAAATTACTATTCTAGCATATAATTAGGGAGATTACCTTAGATCTATGTGATCTTATAGATAGCCTCTGCTTTTAGTCATCTATTATTCTGGCTCTTTAGGAAGCATTAGAAGTATATCTAGTCTCCTTCTTTAAAGATAAGTTTTTATCTAGGTCTATTGATAAGTATTAATGTTTTATAGCTATAAATATATATGTCATTCATATAAAGCGAGTAATAATTTAGAGTAGGGATATATTATTAGTTTAGTAGTTCTATGCCTCTACTATTATATCTTTGAGGAAGTAAGCCTTTTTAGTTATAATTATAATGAATAAGATAAGGAGCTCTGTTTCTATTAATAGAGACATATTAAGATACCCTAAAATGATTCTATTTTATAATATTCCTATAAATTGATTTATATTATAAATTTATGATTTAGATCAGTAGTAATACTCAATAGTAATGCTATAGGCTCTAGAAACCAAAAATATAGAGAATCTATTATTAAAAGTTTTATCCTTTTATTAGAAGCATTCTATAGACTTATCCTTGTGATTCTAATACCTTTAAATATATATATCATATAATATAATATAATATAAAATATAAATGGTCCGAGAAATATAGTCTAGTCTACCTAGACGATATGGTCTTAGACTAAACCAGACCGTTCTTAGTAAAGACCATATGATTTAGTCTCAAAAACAGTCTATAAAAGAGTCATGGTCTAGTCTCAGACCATTCTTAGTAAAGACCATATAGTCTAGTCTCAATAATGATCTATAATAATAGTCATTTTCAGATCATGGTCTCAAAACAGTCTATAAAAGAGCCATGGTCCGGTTTGGTCTAGACCATTTGGCCAGCCTATAGCTAAGGAGTAGGAGGCCAGCCGGTTATAACTAATACTAAGAGGGGAATATAAGAGGCTGAAGTACTGCTTACTAAGTAGAAACGAGGCAAAACGACATAATACCTTATAAACTAGAAGGGCTTTCTATATAGAGATAATATATAGTAGAAACCAAAGGATATAGGCTAGAAGCTCGTCTAATATTTTGAGAAGACCTATTAAGGGAATCATTTAGGCATATGATTATTCAAGAAGCAAGTAAGTAAAGGAAAGGTTGAATACCTCATTAAATAGAAGGGTTATCCTAAAAGCGAGAATTCTTAGGAAAAAGAAGATACTATAAGTAGTAAATGAATTATAGACTTTGAGATAAACTCAATAAGGGAATCATCATATTATATTTAGTAGTATACTATCTAGCTTATTATATTCTCGATTTGATAATTAATCCTTATAAGTTATATACTTTTATCAAGTAGCTCTAATAATAGTACCTACTAATGAGAAAGCAATCCAGACAGCCATAAGAACCCTAAGCTTAGGGAGCCTAGGAGATAGAACCTAAGTTAGCTAATATAGACTAACTATATATATAAATATATACTCTGCTAAACTAAGACTAATAAACCTATCCTAAAAGAGTTACTATATAATCTAAAAAAGGAGTATACTTATGATTATAGCTATATATAGCTCTATAGATGCTTTCTAAGAAACCTAATTATTTTGGCCTTTAATAGAGAAAGTACTATATACTATATAATCTCCTCCCTTACTAGCTATCATTTAAAGCTCTTATTAGATAAATCTATAGACAAAAGCTCTATTTAAGCGAATGAATCAATCCTATTATATTAAAGCTATAAAAAGAAGAACTGGAATTAAAGAGAGAAAAATATTATATATAAACCTAGAAAAAGGATTTTATTATATATCATAAAGGACAAGTATAGAAAGCCATATTTTTTAGCCTTAATCTATAAGGTAGTAATGGAATAACAGAATCTAAAAGATAATACTAACTACTTACTCTGAGCCCTCTTATAAGGGGTTAACTCCTAAGGAGACTTAGGACTGGTCTGAGCTAGTCAGAGGTTAGCTGATAGACTACTTATAGTCTATTACTAGGATAATAGATTGTTTATAACCTATAAACACTTATATTCAAGACTCTTATATTATACTCTTAGTTCCTTAGTTTATTCTTAATCATTTAACCTATAACCTACCTTATCCTGAGTTATCAGAAGCAGTCTATTATAATAGAATAAACTCATCCTTTATCTTTAATTAGACTAGGATTAAGTCCTTTATAGACTGATTGATAAGTCGGTTATCTAGATTATATAGAAGTAAGTCTATTATAGACTAGTTGATAAGTCGGTCGTCTAGATCGCATAGAATAAGTCCTTTATAGACTGGTTATCAAGTCAGTCGCCTAGATTACATAGAAGTAAGTCTATTATAGACTGGTTAATAAGTCGGTCGTCTAGATCACATAGAATAAGTCCTTTATAGACTGGTTATTAAGTCAGTCGCCTGGATCATATAGAAGCAGTGTCTGCTATAGACTATAATTGAAGTTATAGAGAATACTAGCCTACTAGAGTAGGCAGAGAGTATACTCTAGTAGTTGATAGAGTTTATAGAGAACTAGAGAGTAGTAAATGAGTCACTATAGAGGTCAAATCAGTAGCTATCCTTATAGCTAGAGATACTAGTTAATAATGGTCTCTAGAGACCCCTTATAGACATGAGTCCAGCTTTAATACTATTAATTCAATCTATTATACCTCTGATAGACCTATAAAGTAAGCTAAAATACTTATACTACTATCCCGACCTATATACTTATAAAGATAAGTCAATATACCCCTAGTTCTAAGGAGGACTAGAAGCAAAGCTCTGAATTGATATATAAGCGATTAGATAAGAGGAGGAGTAGGTATAGTATATAATAGATTGCCTAAGGGGGCTGACTATAAAGAGGATATATCTATAGATAGAGTTTATAAAAGATATAGACTAGTTTATAGTCTATGAATTATTTAAGTAGATAGACCTAGTATTTACAGACCTATAAAAGGAGGCTAAGGCAATGTCTAAAATCAATAAGATCAAGTAGGAGAGTCGCCTATTCTATGAGTTTCTCTAGGAGTTTAAACAGATACTTCTTAAAGCTAAGAGATAGGCCTAGGATGATATGATTAAGAAGGATCTCCTTAGGATAGTATTATCAAGAGAGCTTATAGATCGCCTGATTAGTAGGAAGGAGCCAGCGGACTATACTAGCTATTATACTAGTATATAGAGGGTTATAGACGACCTATAGGCCTTTAAGGATAGTTATAGGTTTAAGACTTAGCTAGTAATATAATCATTATAGATGAACTAAGCTACTATAGAATCAATAGACTGGAAACCGACTCAGGCAATAGAAGCAGTAGCTGCCTAGACCCATAAGCCTAGTACTAAGGGTTTATAAGTAGAATAGGTATTAAAGGAAGTCTAATCTCAGTAATAGGAGACTGATGCTTATCTATACTATAGTTATAAGGACTATAAGCAGGAAGGCTATAGGTTATGACCTATAAGGCCACTTATAGAGAGTAGAGGGACCTATAAGAGACCAGAGAAGAGGAATAGGGTCGCGGCCTTATCTATAAAGAAGAAGACAGTCATTAAAGAGCTATTTATAGATTCTAAAACAGAGGATTCGGGAAAAGAATAGCCTCTAGTTAGAGTCATGATTAAAGGCCTAAGACTCATTAAGAATTAAAGGAAGCTTAGAAGAAGTTTAAAGACTAAATAGATTATAAACCTTTTATAGTATTAGTATTAATCGATAGCTCATGTTTTATAGAGACTCTTATTAATACTAGGTATCTTTCCTATAGTCTCTATAACCTAAGTTTTATATAAAAGAATATCCTTATCTATTTATAGATTAAGCTATAGACTATATCAGGAATAGATAATCATATTATAGCTAAGATCAATAAGGTAGCTATTATATATCTAGACCTTAATAGTTATTAAGAGAAGTAAGTCTTCTTATATATAGTACTAATTGACTACTATGATATGATTCTGAGAATACTCTAGATTATAGCCTAGGATATTAGAATTAATAGTCTATAATCTGAGTTATAGATAGGCAGACCAGATAGAGTAGTTATATAGAGTAAAAATGAGTTCTTATAGATTAAGTAGAGTCAGACTAAGGCTATAATGATTTCGGCTACTTCTATCTAATGGCTATAAAAAAGAAAGAATAAGAATAAGTAATAAGTCAAGGTATTTATAGCCAGTATAATAGATATCAACAAAGCCCTAGCCATAAAGTAGTTTATAGACTTATAAATAAAACTATTAGATTAGATAAAGCAATATCTCCCTATATTTAATTAGAAAAGAGTAAAAGTATTACTATCCCTCTATAGAACTAGAATAGATTACTTAATTGAACTCGAAACAGATAATAAAGGAAAGGAAAAGGAGGTATTATAGGGCCTATTATATAGTATATCGAGAGATAAGCTTCTAATACTCTAAAAGACTCTTATAGACCTATTCGATAAGGGGTTTATCTAGGTTAGTAGTTTACTAGCTATGGCCCTAGTTCTCTTTATCTATAAACTAGGTAGGAGACTAAGGTTTTATATCAACTACTAGGGCTTAAACTATATAACTAAGAAGGACCATTATCTACTACTACTAATCTATAAGATATTATAGAATATTAATAAGACTAGATAGTTTATAAAGCTAGATATAATCATAGTATTCTATAAGATCTAGATTATAGATAGTAATAAGTAGAAGATAGCCTTTTAGACCTATTATAGACTATTCGAGTAGCTAGTTACTCCTTTTAGACTTATAAATATACTAAGTATATTCTAGAAGTATATTAATCATATACTATAGGACTATCTAGATGAGTTCTGCTCTATCTATATAGATAATATCCTCATCTACTTATCTAGGAGTAAAGAATAGTACTAAGAATATATTAATAAGATACTCTAGTATCTATAAGATACTAGTTTATAGATTAATATTAATAAATATAAGTTCAAAGTCTAATCTATAAAATACCTTAGATTTATTATTAAAGTAGGAAAGGGTTTATAGATAGACCTAGTTAAGGTTAAGGCAATTAAGGATTAGAAGTCTCTATCATTAGTAAAAGGAATATAAGGGTTCTTAGGATTTATAAACTTCTATTATAGGTTTATTTAGGGGTATTCAGATAGAATATAGCCTCTAATAGACCTTATTTATAAAGACAAAAAGTTTGAGTAGTCTATAGAAGTAGAAGAAGCCTTCTAGAACCTAAAGGAGATTTTTATAACCGCGCCTATATTGGTCTAATTTAACTATAATAAGGAGACATAGATTGAAACTGACTTATTAGAGTAGTATATCAGGAGAATACTTTAGTAGCTTAGTACCTAGGAGCTCTAGGTCCCTTATATCTTCTACTTAAAGAAGAATAATTCTATAGAATATAACTATAAAATCTATAATAAAGAGATACTTACTATCATATAATATCTAAAAGAATAGAATACTAAACTATAGGGAGTCTAGAGTTTTAAGATCTATATAGACTATATATTATAGAATATGGATTGGCTATGATCTGATCATATGATCCTGATTACTATTGAGGTCAATTACCTGATTAGTATTAATCAGGAGTAACTGCCTATATATAAGCTCTTACTCTTACTACTTTATATAATTGAAGCAATTGATTACTCCTTTTGGAACCTAGAATCGAGTATAGCGTGATCGATATATATCGAGAATACAATACTATAAGAACCTAGAATACTTTATAACTATCTATAAATTAACTAAAAGGTAGATAAGATAGTCGCTAATCCTCTCTCGCTATAACTTTATTATTATATATATTCTAGGAAAGGAGAATAAGCGAGCCAATGCTCTATTAAGAAGAGACCAGGACCTATCTATAGGTATAGATGACTAGCGGCTTATAGACTAGAATGTCTAACTACTAAAGCTAAGGATACTAGTAAAATACTCTATTATATAAGTAATGCTAGTATAGATGAGTCTCAGAAGAAGGAAGAGAATTATAGATAGATAGTCTACTAATACCTAGGTAAGAACTCTATTAGACGAGCTTATAGATTAGAAAGGGGCTATAATAGATAACCTAGAATATTAGGAGATCTATAAGATAGTCAAGGATAGCCTATAATCAATGTCTAAGCATTTATAGCTCAAGGTATTAATGAGAGAGTGCTTAGTATCAGAGGAAGGATACCTCTAGTTTAGAGGCAGGCGATGAGTACTAGCCAGGTAAGACCTATAGACTTATATCATTTAGTCTATCTATGACTCTATGATCATAGGATACTCTAGATAAGAGGATATATATGCCTTTATAGTCTATTAGTTCTACTGGCTAGGAATGATAAGGGATATCTATTCCTTTATAGATAGCTATGACGGCTATGATATGAATAAGTAATAGAGAGAGAGGCAGAAAGGCTTCCTTAAACTACTACTGATCCTAGACCGGCTCTAGTCTAAAATATCGATGGATTTCATTGAGAAGCTACTAGAGTATAAGGGCTATCAGAATATGATTATAGTTATAGACCGGCTAGGGAAGGGGATCATTATAGATAGCCTATCAGACCTAGAAGTAGAGATAGTAGCTAAGTGATTTATCAGATAATACTACTTATATTACTTCCTATCCTTTGCTATTGTCTCTGATAGAGGGTTATAATTCACGGGTGCCTTATAGACTAGGGTCTACTAGGTCTTATAGATCAAAAGACGTTTATTAATGGCCTTCTCCCTGGAAATAGATAGGGCTATAGAATAGATAAACCAGAACCTTAAGACATACTTTCGGTAGTTTGTCTTATATGCTTAAGATGATTGGCTCTAGTAGCTACTACTAGTAGTATTAGCGATTTGCGGCCGAGTTATGGCCTCTATAGGTATCTTACTATTCTTCCTATCTCATGGGTGGGATCAGACCCTATTCATAGACTTTATAGACGAGCTTATAGACCAGAATGAGAGGGATTCACCTATTATAAAGGCAGATGAGCTCTTATAGAGACTTAAGGACGCCCATGAGTGGGCCCAGGCATCAATGGCAGTAGTATAAGAGGCTCAAGAGAGGTATATAAACCAGTATCGAGCCCAGGCCCCAGTATTCAAGGAAGGAGACCTAGTTTGGCTGAGCCTAGAGAATATTGAGATAACCTAATCCAGTAAGAAGCTTGATGCCAAGTATATAAAGTTTATGATCCAGAAGGTAGTTGGCTCTCATAACTATGAGCTCGATATACCCCCAGGAGTATATAATGTCTTCTACTCATAGTTATTATAACCCATCAAAGCAGTAATACTACTAGGTCAAGTGGTTATGGATATATACCCACCTATACAGATGGTAGATGGTGAGCTATAATATGAGGTAGATGAGATCCTAGACAAAAAGGGAAAGGGTGCCTCTGCTTACTACTTAGTCAAGTAGACTGGCTACTAGAAGCCTATATAGGAGCTAAAGCTGGCTTTATAGGAGATAGTAGCCCTCTTATACTGGGAACAGAAGCTATAGACAGGCCTATAACCTATAAGTAGGCGACGAGAGCATGGCCTCACCCGAAAGGGCCGTCCAAAGGAGAGGAAGGGGGGTAATGTGAGGGGTTAACCCCTAAGGAGACTCGGGACTGGCCCGAGCTGGTCAGAGGTCAGCTGATGGACCACTTATGGTCCATCACCAGGACAATGGGTTGTTTATGACCCGCAAACACTTATATTCAAGACTCTTGTATT
>QYAO01000142.1:0-11040 GCA_003988895.1 Hyphodiscus sp. D1413
TGCCCTAAAAGGACTAGTCGCGACGAGTTAGAGTTTAATTATGGATTTAATATAGAAAAGCTAGGAATAGCCGTGCTATATAGTTTTAAATTAATACAGCACGTTAAAAGGAAAAAAAAAAAAAAAAAAATGCTTGGAGCTCTATAAACCTTTATTACCTATCTTTATAATTCTGTTGATTAATCTATACATTGTTTAATATCTACCTTGAAACTCTTCTCCTTCTTGACAATTACATCCGAGTGCTGGAATCGCTTCCTAAGTGCCTGAATCATCTTCGCAAACCAGTATACATTCAAAAGGTTCAACGTCGTATTGCTTCCCAGATACGCATATATAAGCCACATTGGTAGGCCCATTTTGCCAGAACCATCCTCAAGGCTCAATCCCGAACTTGTATTGTTTCGGTAGGCAAGTATGGAATTGTCTCTCGCAGTCCGAGGATAGAATCCTGTTGTGTGGATAGTACTCCACACATCCAAATAGATACAGACAGATTGGTAATTCCCCCATAGAACTCGACATCCAAAGAAGGTTATAAGTAGGGCTACGCCATTGTACAACTGCACACGGGACCCAGTCATGTTGAGCTTGTCGAAAAACCAATGGACATTCAAGAAAGGGGTGGAGATCTCGTAGAGTATGAAGTTAAGGCCATAATAATTTGCAAATGGACGCTATATGATGAATCAGCGAGAAGATCTTATCATAGCAGAAAATCAGGCTATGATGATAGGGTAAAAGGGTAAAACTTACAAATCCTAGGCTGGTAACAAGCAATGCACTAATGGCGTGTGCTAAAGAACCCCAGCCAAGCACGTCGAGGTGCACTATGCTGACCACTAAATCCCACAAGAAATACCCCGCTGCCAATCCTTGAACTGCCCCTCCCGCTCCAGTATATCCCCATATCCTTCCCGCCCAATCCATCTCACTTCTCTCCTCGTCATTCCATATTACGGACAGGGCGAGTATGGTTATGAGCGAGGATTGTATGAAGGACGTGACGTGTACATTCCAATTTATTATTGATCGCGCTGAGAGATGAGGATAGAATGCTGGGAAGAGCCAATTTGAGATGATAGGTGATATAGTTGTATAAATGAGATGATAGCAAATCCATCCTATCACAACTTCGTGAATGTGAAGGGAAAGGGTCGACAAGCCCAAGAAGTCCGCTACAGGTTGGATAGCCCTGACCAGAATGAGCGGAGGTGGATAGAAGGGGTCTAGCATGTTAGGCTAGTTGTATCTTCTCGTATTTTTTTTAGGAATTTCGTTGTCTCAAGTTTCGATGGGGTGTGCGTGATTGTGCAAGGAATTGCTTACTCAGCATATAAGTCTCCTTGGTGCTTCACCTTAGCAGCGAAAAACACCAATACCTAGATGCCTAAGGCACCGACTATAGATACAGGATGTGAGGCACAAGAATGATAGTGTGATACGATAATAGAAGCAACCGTTAGAATAGACCCTACGAATAATAAAGAGTCTAATCGATGAAGAACTCCTAGCATTGCGACGGCGCCCCCCTTTGTATTCCTTATCAGCCCAATGTTAGCCCGCGTTTGTACTGATAGTAGTGTAACGATGCAGGGAAGCAGTAGAGGGTCACGTGTAGTAGCATATAGGAGTGCGTATCAGTGAATCTGTTGCTCCGATCCTATAGGTCTAGTACGAAGGAAATAAGAAATATGACCTCTATAGTATGTGAGAGAAGGGGTCTTATATACATGTTCGAACTTGGTCCGAAACCACCTAGTATAGGCTTCCCTGCTGGCTGGTCTGAGACCGACAGTCACGTGTCGTTCTGTAATGTCACGTGTTACCATACAAAACGATGCTCCGAAGCTATTCTAACGTCACGCGGAATATGAGAGTATAAACAAGGCAAACTCTCTATGAAAACCCTTATTTCGTAGCGGGCGCTAGCGCGGAACCTTGATATATATATTAAGCATAGAATAGTTCTTCTTCTCTTCTTCTTTCTTCTTTAGTTTAGATAGAATCCTTTTTTTTTCCCTTTTAATATACTATATTAATTTAAAACTATATAGTATGGCTATTCCTAGCTTTTCTATGTTAAATATATGATTAAACTCTAACTCATCACGACTAGTCCTTTTAGGATAGATCCCTATTAAGAAAATAAAGGAAATAAAGAAAATAAAGGCTTAGTTTATAAGAGAAAAATTTAAGATTATATTAGAATAGATCTCTTCTTCTTCCTCTTTAATAGATATATTATTAATCTACTTTTTAGTATATATATTAGTTTCTTTTAGGAATACTAATACCTATTCTATTCTTAGTTTTATATAGAGTAAAATCGATAAGATTATCTCTTTTACTCTTATCTTATCTCTTATTCCCTTATATAAGGCCTTTTATTTAGCTCTATATAAGGAATAGTCTCGAATTAAGTATTTAGTAGTTTATATTAAACTATACTTATATCTATTGTCCTTTATTATACCTAGTCTATATAAATAAGACTTTAGATAATCATAATCTATTTTAAAGTTGATAAAAGGAGCTAGCTAGCTCTCTTTTAGTACCTATAGATATAAGAATCTTCTTTTGAATTTTCTATAGATATATATGACTATACGATTCTAGGGACTTAGACTTCTTAATAGTATTAGCGACCTTAAGGGTCTCTGGCTTCTTAAGTTAGTTTATCTTAATCCCTAAAAATATAAAAGAGGTATTTGAGATATTAGAATAGATTTTTATATCTAGCTTAGCTAAGTAAGCGGCTTCTTTATTCCTTATTATATCTATATGACTAAGGACCCATTTTAAATTAATAGTAGCCCCTTTCTTAATGATAGTATTAGAGGCTAGTATTGATCTAATTTATTGGTCTTAATCTGGCTTATCTAATAGGATTCTTAGTCTTAATAAGCCTACTTGATTATCGGAAAAGATATTAATAATATATCTCTCTTCTCCCTATTATAAACTATAGCTTAGTCTCCTATATTTTAGCTATTAGTATATATAGGTAAATTTGAGTTTAAGCGATTATAGTTATAAGTAGTAAAGCCTAGGCCTATTCCTTCTCTCTCTTAAGTTTAAGAGCCATCTATATAAATAGAGATCGTCTTAGTTCTCCTTTTTTCTTTTTTTTTTCTTTTTTCCTTTCCTTTTAATATGCTATATTAATTTAAAACTATGTAGTACGGCTATTCCTAGCTTTTCTATATTAAATACACAATTAAACTCTAACTCGTCGCGACTAGTCCTTTTAGGGCATATCCCTATTAAGAAAACAAAGGAAATAAAGAAAATAGGCTTAGTTTATAAGAGAAGAATAGACCTCTTCTTCTTCCTCCTCAGCCTCGATCGTGGAAATTGCCACAAATGGCGACATCATTCTGCTTATTGGCCTAGAGAAGAGGAAGCTACAGGTTAATTCTTGTGTTCTTTGTTCGCGCGACTAATTCAAACACGGTATGCCAAATGTCCGCATCATTCCAGGTCGGTACATCAGGTTCATTCCTGACAATGTGGTCGACTAAGGGGATTGCTGATGTGATATCCAACTGGTTCGAATCCACCCGACCATACAAAATACCAAGGTCACCAGCTAGGGTTCTGTCACCTATTCGTGAACGAAGGATACGGCTTGCTGGCTGATTTTACAAAGCTAGGATAAGGTCGAGCACAAGATTTTTGACAACTACGTACATTAGTAAGGAACATAATCCCAAGAAGTTGAGTCATACCTGTGGTAGTAGCCGTTGAAAAGACAACTTGTACTGAATCGGACGACAACACGACACCAAGATCGGAACGGGTCGATTCAAAGAGGCGACGGAAGCGCCTACCCCTTCCTTGATCGGGTTGCTTCTGATTTTGTCCAGTTCAGAGGCTGTAGCCATGATCATAGATTGAAAAGCTCGTGAATAGAGGATTGGGGAGCTGTGACGTGAGGATGCAAGTTTATCGCGAATTTGCCGTCCGATTACATAAGCTACAATGCAGCAAAAATTAACCTCAGCAAGAAAGATCTGGACGGAAGAATCGATGTTTTACAATGTGTTCGTACAGCCACACCTCTGTGGCTGATACAAGCCCGAAGTAGCTGACCAATCAACCGACGAGCGCCTTGATGGGGGACGAAATCCTCCCGACTGCTTATAAAAATGACCTCGAATTATCCTCCCAACTGTCTCAATCTCATGCCACAAAGATCACTATAGAAGCAATGTACAAATACATAGAATCACCCATCATTGAAAGTTATTAGTAGCTGAATTTATCTCTTAGTTACGTCAGACCGCGCTGCCCCTGGCGGCCGCGACTTTAACAGCTACGTCCGCCGCTGTGTCCGCAACAGTATTTTTGAGTCTCGTAGTATCCGCATGGCCCTTTTGTACAAAGCAACAAGTGAAAGGAAAAACATTTTGCCATCCTCTGTGTGACCTGACCAAATCCTTGCACTGTGTGTTTGGAGATATAGAGTGGGCTCTACTAGTTCTTTTGCTGCACGAACGTAGCACTCGTATTGTTCACCGTTTATTTATCGGATCTAAATGGTACAATGCGCTATTGCCTAGAATGAGAGATATAAGGCATTGCCGCCATCTGAAACCCCCACAGATAAAGCACACACGATGAGCAAATGAGAACCTTCAGCGCTGCATCACCTACTCCTCTTTGCCGTGCACCTTATGGCTACCCCAAGTAGTCTGGAATAGTTAGTATAATATCAAAAAGGATAATATCCTGAGACTCACCAGATGGAGAGTTAGGAGGGCATAAAACTTGATAGGACCATGAAAGTATCCGAAAAAGATTGTTATGGGAATGAAACAGACATCTATAGGGTAAAGAGCAAAATGTGGCACGAGCTTGACCATCTTTATAAACAATAACCAGAGAGCAAAGATGCAAAAGCTCAAGAGACGATGCGACGGATCCCAAGTAATAGTGCTATAATATAGGAGGAAGCCAAGTAACGGGTCGGTTATCAATGAATGAGACAGTATTACAAGGAGCAATGTGTATAAACTCTAGGGTGTCTGCCTATTTATCATATATTAGTAAACAATACGAGACAAGGATAAGATACATATATCCAAACACGCCACTCGAAGATTATACTCTTGGTATTGCTTCGCCAGTTACTTCGGGCCCAACAAAGACATTGCTTCAGGAATCCACAACCAAATTCTAACGTAGTAAGAACCTCTGCCTCTTTACACATCTGGATCTTGATGCCCCAACCTTTGGCGACGAGAAGTCGTATGACGAAGTTGTCGTCATCGGCATTGAGAGGTATCCCTAGCCATGTCTCGGTGACATAACCTGTCATAAAGTCTTAGGTTTGAAGAATCTTCGTTTGAATTGCTGCTATACGGCCAGACAAACACGATATTCTGCCGTCCATATGTGAAGTCGCTGATATCTCAAAATTATATCGCTCAATATAGCATTCTCTGAGATATTGTCATATCTGGTCTATCATTCTTAATCTAGGTCTTCGCCTTACCCTTTGACAAGTGCCAACTATACCGATCTTACTATCTTCAAATAGTATAAGTATATGAGGTAGTGACTCTAAAGGCAATTTGATATCATCATTAGCCAGAATTGTGATCGGGGTCGTGATTCTTGGAATGGCCTTATATATCTGCTGGCGTTTGTTGGTAAAACTGGCAGCTATAACTTGAATTCTTAGATCAATGCTATGTATCAGCTCAGTGATTCATAACAAGTCGCTTTCAATTGTTGATACACGAATCTCATGAGGCTTTATAGTGAGGCAGCTTCATAGGCATAGCCTAAAGTCATCATGTTGATCTTCGCGACAGATCATTAGAATGAGAACAGTGACATCGTCTGAAGTATAGGTGGGATTTTTAGGTGGTAGGATAGATCTGAAAGTCCAAGAGGAGGCACAGTTGACAATGAGGCGAACATAGCAGTAAAGCCTAAGAAATCATTGAGCATGCTTATATGCTTAATCTTAATACACAGCTTGTTACTCACCATAATACAATGAAAGAAATTTGATAGTAGATGATTAGCATCGTTTGAATGTAATGGGCACTTCAATGTATAGGACTGTTGGAAGACTTGGTAGATCCTCTAAGTATTGCTAAAGGCTTGGTTTCCAGAAAAGAATACAACGAATAACGTAGAGGAACGTACAGACGGTTTGTGTGATGAAGTACAGAAATTGATTGAAAAGCCGGATACTAGAGAGTACAAAGGTAATGATACAAGCCCGAAAGCCTACATCCTTATATGTTCATCGATCATCGTATGACTAACGAGCTAACTGTTCGTCTCATTATGGATAACTCAACCCACATATATAGAGCCACAGAAAACTCGAATATCACAGCCAATGGCTGGCCACTAGGCTAGTATATGGATGAGTTTTAGAGAAATCAGAAAGGAAATCTCAGGGGAAGGCTAATAACTTGCTCATCTAGAAGGGTAAGAATCAGCTAATATATAGGAAGAAGATAAATGAATGTTGTGAGTCGACGCCCCCATGGTGACTTGGACGTCGCTTCCCCTATGGTAACCTTTGGACGTCGTCGCCCCCAAGGTAGCTCATATGTGTTAATGTACCTGTGGCTACATTAGATCTGATTGTAAAGCGGCGCTATCGGAAGAACAGATACAGCATATAGTTTATTAGATGTATGGTAGATCACTTCTTAAAATATGCTTCGACCCTGAGATGGACTTCAGGCCCAGGCCCAAGTCATTTTACTGGCATCAATTATACGGTTCTACTACTACCATCATCATGAAATATTCTGTATTGAGCGAGTAGAGTTGTTTAGCATCCCAACATGAAGCATTTAAATCATACTAATCAATCCCTCCTTTACAGGTTTTGGGTTGTTATGTGAGCCTCAGTGGGCCATAGCAACCAAATTTCTGAAACGGAGTTTTACTGAAGAAAATGACTCCTGCTCTATACAAAGAAAAACCCCGCCAAAACTGCCCCACGTCATCTCGAGACATCTTCCTCGCAACACAGAAATGGACATCCCAAATCTTAAGGTAGTCACCCTTAGTAGGAAGAGACTCTCTTTGAAAGAGGATCTACATGAAGCAATACGATTCCTAGAAGAGGATGGATGCTTGGTATTGAAAGGCACAATGGATCTGTCACCCGTCGAATCGATACTATCAACTGACAAAGGCTCTCTGGACTCTATAAGGAAGAGTATCGTATTGAATGATGTAAATCAAGTCTCTATACC
Organism: Hyphodiscus sp. D1413; assembly: GCA_003988895.1. Lineage (NCBI taxonomy): Eukaryota > Fungi > Ascomycota > Leotiomycetes > Helotiales > Hyphodiscaceae > Hyphodiscus > Hyphodiscus sp. D1413. The sequence goes on from QYAO01000142.1 coordinate 7,236, forward strand.
TAGATATTTGCTGAAGGATTGACTGACACTATTGTTAGGCAGTCAAAACACTTCTGTTCTCTGCTTATAATGATGACTTTCACATTATATCCTACCAAGTATACAAGTTCAGCACAGAGGTCAGGGAAACAGGTCGTGATAGAGAGTAGAAGGAGATGGCGGCATACCCCGGTCTTGTAGGCGCCAGCTGTATATATTTGGGAGGCGACCCGACTGTCTCATGGATTATCGAAGTCGATACAGGATCTCGTGGTGAGCCCACGGGAAAGACAGTTAATGTAGAAAGAAGCCAACGGCCATGACCTATAATCAATCAAATCAAATCAAGCACATACGGCTATATTAGGGAACACATTTCGAGATGATCAGTTCTCATTGATGTCGCTATCGTAATGAAAAAACCAAAAGAAGCCGCCGGCGGTTATAAACGCATACATAAACGCTCCACTCCTCGTTACTCGAACGTGTAACCTCCTGAACAACTATTCTGGCCTTCTGTCGAATGCACAGTCTGGTTAGATTATATACCCAGTTGCAAAGTGATCTGCAGAAGTGCTCGTGAAATTCTCCGCAGAAACCCCAGAACCAATAGCGGGACTAAAGTGTTTACATAGTCAAACCGATTCCCCCTTCTTTTCTCCGAAAACAACGGTCCTCAATCAACCAACTCCAATATGAAGTGGTCTTGTGCGCTTCAGCCGTGTGACCTACCGGCTTTAAGGGCGCTCCATGGACAGTGCGAACTTTGCTACCGACATTTCTGCACAAAACATGTGGTGTCAGCGCTACATACTTGTCCTACAAAAGAGGTTTGAATGGGCGAAACAATACTTGAAGGCCAGAATGTCTGACATGGTTATAGGATATCCACGCGATATATATATCTGGTGACCCAGCTAGGCTCAAGGATCTGAACTTGGTCCGACGAACGGCGGGCGAAAAGGTGATCTCTAGATTGTTAGAAACCATCAATTACGATGCCCTTTGCGTCCGTGCAGAGACTTTACGTGATGGGATCAAATGTACTGTCGATCTCCCGTCAGCCGATCAATCATACTTCAACTTTGACGTCGTTGGTGGGTGTAACTACCATGGCTCGATCGTGTTTGAAGACGGCAAAACTTGGTTGGCAAGGTTCAGACTCCCAAATCACAACGAACCTCCATTACAGGAGAGGAACTTCGATAGACGCAGTGAGTTTGCAACATATTGCTTCCTTGCTAGAACTGCTATTCCAGTCCCTGAGGTGTATGACTGTGCTGATGACGACGATCCTATGAATCTTATTGGCGCTGGGTATATTCTGCTTGAAAAGCTAGCGGGGAAGCCATTGACTTGGCATGAAGCAAGCGAGGTGCAGAAAGAAAAGTTCTCTGGTCAGTTAGCAGAGATTTATACCAACCTGGAACAGCACCCTCTCAATGGGCTAGGACGTCTACAGCTCTCGTCTATGGGGTTGCCAGAAGCCGGACCAGCCTTTTTCGACTACGGCTCGAGCGGAAACTTGATCCCATTCGGCTCATTCAGTCATTCAAACGACTACTACACAGCCCTGATTCAGCAGAAAATCCGGCTCATTAAAACCGGGGAGATCGCATCTTCTGCGCCTCTTGATCAATACCTTGTCTATATGAGTCTCCTTGACTCTCTCCCACCAAACGAGTCGGGTCCTTTTTTCCTCCGTCATGTGGATTCTAGAGACGCGAATTTCTTAGTCGATGATGACTACAATATCACTGGTATCATCGACTGGGAGCTGGCCATTCTTACTGCAAAAGGCTCAGCATTCCAATCGCCTCTCTTGTTGTACAATTTGGGCGAACTGTACCATAAAGGTCTCTCAACGCCAAGCGAAGATGAAAAGCGCCTTTCTAAGATCTTACGGGAGGAGAAAGGGGCAGTTGAGCTTTCTGTATTAGCTGAGCAAAAACTGCATTTTCGAGTTGATCAAGTCATTGAGACTGATCCTTGGGATCGGCAAAATTTTGTGAGGCTTTTCAGTGGGTGGTGGAAAGTCACCAATGGGGTAGAAATATTCGATTGGGATACGTGGTACATGCAGGCACTTGACAAGTATGGCGATGGAGGCCTATGAGAATCGGTGGTTTTTTCCTGTTTGTATGCTTTGGTTCTCAATCAGACATTTGAAGTCAATTAAAAAATGCCGTGCATTACTTAGAGCTCCTGCAACAACCTGAGGTCAAGCGCAGGGGATTTGTGGCATCTGACTGTCGAGAAGAAGACCTTCAGCCGCAACTGCCAGCTTGGTAACTGTTTGACGTGGGCATTTGACAGTATCCTATTCCAAAGGTTCCTTTGACCCTGATGAGGCGAATACCTTGACACTACCAACCTCAGTCGAACATAGTTCGGCTCTCCCTTCTTTCTGTACAGTGCGGCGCAAGCAAGTGCAGGAAGTTTGTCAGCAAAGGATCAGACTCACCAGGGGGTGTCAGAATTCGTGGACCACACCAAAAATTCAACTCAGTTGCTGGCAGTAATCACGACGTAAATTAAAATTGCGAAGAGACAGACTTGACGAGCTAATCTCAAAGAACAATTCTGTCTCTTTAAATTTTATTAACGTCCGTCCCGGTATGGCGAGACTCCTGCTGTGCCGAGACCGACCAATCAGATCGCAAGGATCGAGGGACTTTTCGTCCCGGCCAGGCACCGAAATTGACCCAGCTCTAATTTTGGCGGCCTCTCAAAAATGGCTTGTCATGGAGTCAAAAATAGGCCGGACGAGTTCTTCAAAAGGCCAGAGCTCTTTAGTAACCACGACCTCAATCCGCCAATTCATACCGTGCTGGTCGTTATACCGTTTCTACGCTAAGGCGACGTTGGCCCCGGTGATCTGCGAGCTTCGGGGTCTTCTATCTCATTACTAACACCAGGAACTTCCAAAACGATGGTGTTTCCGGTAATTCTCCTCACTCCTTCCTCTCAAAATGACGTCAACGAGCTCCTTTACAGCCTCTGCCTCTGCCTGACTAGTGTCGGCGGGTGCCCAGGATTGCCTCTATACCACGCTCGAATATTGCCTCTGCTAACTTTACGATGTAGTCGCATCGAAAAGTCTCCTTCCACAAATTGATCGCCCAGAGACTTTCGAGGCTTGCTTGTTCCTTTTCTAATTCCCGTTTGAGCCTGTTTTGCCCAACAAGATCAAAGTCGTTCAGGAGGAGTCTGGGGTGGTGTATTGACATCAGGCGTGATGGTAACGTAGGGGTCGTCGTCGAGTATGAGTATAGGATTGGAGGCTGCATCTCCCTGACGGCGTATCTCGACTCAGTGGTGACGGACGAGAGGCAAGTTAGTAGTTTGTTTATCGCAGGATTCATAGAAGACTTATTATATCTATATGACTAGGGACCCATTTTAGATTGATAGTAGCCCCTTTCTTGATGATAATATTAGAGGCTAGTATTGATCTAATTTATTGGTCTTRACCTGGCTTATCCGATGGGGTTCTTAGTCTTAATAAGCCTGCTTGATTATCAGAAAAGATATTAATAGTATATCCCTCTTCTGCTATAGTACTAGCGTATTCTAAAGCTTGTATTATAGTCTCTAGCTCTCTATTATAAACTATAGCTTAGTCTCCTATATTTTAACTACTAGCAAATATAGATAAATTTGAATTTAAGCGATTATAGTTATAAGCAGTAAAGCCTAGGCCTATTCCTTCTCCCTCTTGRGTTTRAGAGCCATCTATATAAATAGAGATCGTCTTGGTTCCCTTTATAGTATTGATATACTTAAGGTGATCCTTAGCTTCTTCTATTTTAGACCTTTTTGAGAT
>QYAO01000143.1:0-10732 GCA_003988895.1 Hyphodiscus sp. D1413
TGGATGCCTGATATATCAGGCACCCTTAGCTTAGCGAAGCTAGCGCCCACAACTCTTAGCTAGTTTCTCATAGAGAATTCAAGACCAGACTTCTTACTACAACACGATCATCACAGCTTATAAAAATCCTCCTTAGTAGTAAATACTCGATTAGGGTCTTTATAGATGTCCTTGAGGTACTGATATAGGTCTACTAGGCTCTTATATAGGTCTATAGAGTCTATTTAGAGTCATAGTATAATATAGCTAGCTACTTCTCTATTAGTTCATCTAATTATATAGGTTCTCTAGATTTTATCTATAAGGTAATAGTCGATATTAGCTATAAGCTTTCCCTTGATTTATTAGATCTAGTCCTTAAACTAGGATTCCTTATCATCTATAAGTATTAGTAGGTCTAGGAGTTTTATAGACTTACTAGGTTATATAGCCTCTGAGTTCTAGATTCCTTCTAATTAGTTAATCATGTTTTAGATTACTATATTATAGAGGTTAGTATTCTCTATCTCCTTAATCTCGAATAGGTTTTTAAGTTCTAGGACTCTCTCCTTAAGTCTCTCCTTCTCTATGATTACTTAAAGGATATAGTCAAATAGGTTTCTAGATCTAGTCTTTATCTCCTACTTAAAGTAGACAAAGTCAAAGTCCTATTTGAGTTCTGACTATAGGGAGTATTAGCTCTATAAGGATTACTATTACTATATCATAGGATTAATAGTCTCTTATTCTTTATATAGTCTTATTATAGTAGTAGTTATTAGTAGACTATACTATTACTAGTAGTCTCCTAAGTATTCTAGTATTCTGATATATAAGATTATTAGCTAAGTATAAAATAAATCAATATTATTAGTAGTGATTCTAGATTAGTAGATATTACTAGTAAATACTAGATTAGTAGATATTACTAGTATTATACTAGATTAAGTAGATATTACTAGTAAATATTCATAGATATATTTTAATTCCCTCTTGAGAATAAAGTATAGATTGAGTTTAGAATTATATTATAAAGCCAAGTTCTAATCTATTAGATAGATAAACTAGTTTAATTAAGACTATTCTAAACTAAGGAGAAAAGAAGAAGGAAAAAAGGAAAGGAAGTTCCTTTTATTTGTTTATATATTCCCTAGCTTAAAGTAGGAATCGGCTAAGCGAGAATCAGCTAATCCCTGATAATATCATATCTAATAGATTAAGAAGCTAGTATAATAGAATCATAATATATAAGGACTATAAAAATAGAATAGTTCTTTAGTATAATAAGCTGCTTTTGATAACTCAGGATAAGGTAGGTTATAGGTTAAATGATTAAGAATAAATTAAGGAACTAAGAGTATAATATAAGAGTCTTGAATATAAGTATTTATAGATTATAAACAACTTATTATCTTAGTAATAGACTATAAGTAATATTATAAAGCCAAGTTCTAATCTATTAGATAGGTAAACTAGTTTAATTAAGACTATTCTAAACTAAGGAGAAAAGAAGAAGGAAAAAAGAAAAGGAAGTCCCTTTGCTCATTTATATATTCCCTAACTCAAAGTAGGAATTAGCTAAATAAGAATCAGCTAATCTCTGATGATATCATATCTAATAGATTAAGAAGCTAATATAATAGAATCATAATATTATCTCCCTCCTTTAAAAAAGCTAGCTCATCTTCGAGCTATTCTGAATTATCATTATCTTATATCTCTGAGAATATATTATCCTTTATATACTTAAGCCAGTATAATAAGTTCTTTAGTAGGCCTAGTTTCATATAGTTATTATTATAGAACTCCTATAAAGCTAGTAGGCTATTCTATAATACCTCTATATTATACTATTCTAGGTCTAAATCTCAGTTCTTCTACTTAATCTAGTATTTTAGTCTCCTTTATAGAAGCTTTATAGCCAGTACTTCTTTAATCTTATACTCTTTCTAATCATTAACTTCTAGTATAGATAGTTCTAGGTTTTACTATCCTAGTAAGGAGTCTATAGTAGCTTTTTATAATAAGTCTATATAGATGATAGGATATACCTTTACTAACTCTAGTAGCTTTAGTTAGAATGAGTATCTAACTTTCTCTAATATTTCATATAGTCCTATCATTTAGTCTAAGAGCTTATAGCTTAGTTAGAATGAGTATCTAACTTTTTCTAATATTTCATATAGTCCTATCATTTGATCTAAGAGCTTATAGCTTAGTCAGTTATACTTCTAGTATTTTATACTAATCTAGACCTTATTTCCTACTATGAAATCTACTTCCCTATAATACTTATTTGCTTATTTAGTATACTATATATAGCTATTTCATATATTCGATTTGGCCTTTTCTTATAAGTCATATAATTATTAAACTAGTGACTTAGCTTCTATATGATTTAAGTATTCTTTAGATATCTTTATTAATATTAGTAATTCCTAGTCAAAGAAAGTCCTTAGTTTAAATCCCTTTTTAATAAGGAATAGAGATTGGCCTATTATCTTATACTATAAGGATACTTACTAGTAGTCAAATATTACTATCTACTTATTCTAATTATCTTAATAATAATTGATATATAGATAAAGTCTTTGATCGAAGTATTAGTTTATGATTTCTATCTATCTATTAGTTTATAAGTGATTTATAGTTGATAGTTTGATCTTAATCTCTAATCATTAATAGGTCTTATTTTAGAAGTCTAATATAAATTATAGTCCTTAGTCTAATATAATCGAGTCTAGAAGTCCTATATACTATATAATATAGGTTAGAAAGATTGATACTAATTCTCTTATAGTAATAATATCTTATATAAGAACTATAATTAGTCTCTTACTGAGTCTATCTATAAAGATCATAACTATATTATAGTTTAACTTACTTTTAGAGTACTTCTTAAAGTCGATGATAATATACTATTATAGCCAGTCTAATATAGCTAGTTAATATAGGAATCCTAGCTTCTTATCTCTTAGGATATATAATCATTAGTATATATGATAATTCATATAGTATCGATTAATATCCTTCTCTTGATTAGGCTAGTAATACTGGCTTTAGAGTAACTACTATAACTTAGCTCTCCCTAGATAGCCTATCAATAGCTGATTATATACTTCTTAGATAATAGTTATATATAGAGGCATCTCTTAAATCTTTTCCTTACTAATATATAGCTTTCTATATTATAAGAGTAAGCTATCTCAGAGACTCTAAGTCTCCTTATCCTTTATAATAGCCTTAGTATAGAGATCCTTAAGCTCTAGATCTTCCTAGTTCTCTTTTAGTATATAGTCTATTAGTTATAGACTATTATATATAGTATCGATTCTATCCTATCTAATAGGATAAATATCTACCTCTTTAGCTATAATAGGTACTACTTCTATACTTAGTATATTTATATTATAAGAGAGCTTTAGGTCCTCTAATATCGACTTATTGATCTTATTATATAATAGAAGGGTCTTTATCTAGTATTAGTCCTTTGTCTTTTATTATTCTTCTATATCTTTAGTCTTATGACTTAAGGCATTAGCCCTTTTATTTGTCTTATCTATTCGATACTAAAGCTTAAAATGATATTAAGAGAGTAATTCTACTTATCTTACTTATTATCTAGATAACTTCTTTATAGTTATAAAGTATTCTAGGGCTCTATAGTCAGAATAGAATTAGAAAGGTTCTATAGTTTAAAGTCCTTCTAGCTAGGCTCTCTATTCTTTTATAACTAGTATAATCACGAGTAACTCTTTATTATAAATATTATAGTTGAGTTTAGTAGCTTATATTATCTTTAAGAAGTAGATAATAGAATACTATAGTCTAGTTAAAGGATTTTACTATAAGAGTATTCCTCTTATGACTCTATCTAAAGAGTCTATTTCTATCATAGTTATATAGTCTTTATAGTAGTATTCTAAAACTAGTACTAAGGTTATAGTGGTTTTTAGTTGATTAAAAGCTTCTTAGTATACCTAGTCCTACTTAAAGGGATTCTCTTTCTAGATTAGCTTATTTAAGGGCTTTACTATCCTTTTATAATTTAGGATAAATCATCGATAGAAGTTATAGAATCCTAAGAAGGACTATACTCCCTTTATTATATATATTAAGAATAGTAGTTGATTCTTAGATTGATTAGATAGAAACTAAACTAAGCTATATATATGTATTTATATCCTTAGTATATTTAGCTAGTATAACTGATTACTAAGTACTTTTGATACTCTCTTATATGTGAAATCAGTCTAATATACTGAAAAACTAGCTCTAAGTAGGTGAATTTGAAGCTATTTCCAAATATCTCCTTAAGCCTTATTAACTCCTATAATGACTCTTCCTAGCCATAGTATCTATGTCTGCTATAGTAGTTTAATACTCCCTATCAACTTTAAAGCTAATCAGGTTATAGTATAAGAGTACTTGTTATTAATCTTTCTTGTCTACTCTCTTCTTTATAATATTCATGCCTAGTATTATATAGTACTTTTCTATCAAGTCTTGATTTAGCTGCTTTATTATATAGTCTACTAGTTGTTCCTTCTCCTATATATATTCGATTCGAAGTCGGTTCTATACTACTAGGTCGTTTCATATATAGAAGTATTATAATTTGATGTACTTTGCTTTACTATGATATTTTCTGATATCGCTATACTATAAGACTACTACTTTATTATTATAATATAGTACTGGAGTAATAGGCGTTTCTAATAGGTCTATAGCTAGCTTTTGATATCAGACCAATTCCTTTCCTCCTTTACTTACTATGATGATCTCTACTTCTATTGATGATTTAGAGGTACTCTTTTATTGATTTGCCTACTATGATATAGCTCCTCTATATCATATAATAATATAGCTCTAGAAGCTTTTCCTATCATTCTTAGTTGCCTATATAGCATCGGTATAAATCTTATAATCCCAGCTTTATATATCTATATATCCTTTATATTGAATTCTTACTTATCGAGTATAGTTCAAATATCATAGAAGGCGCTTAGTATATATTATATATATCAGTGATAAGTCATATATAAATCGAGTAAGCTGGCCAATCATATAGGCAATATCAAATCGAGTATAATTCGAGAGGTATATCATAGACTCAATAATCATTCTATAGAGCTTCTTATCTATATCCTATAGCTCTTTCTCATTGTCTTCCTATGATTATAATATCATTCCTGCTTTAATAGGAGTACTGATTAGACATGAATATTATATTTCTAGCTTCTTAATAAGTTTTATAGTATAGAGTTATTAGTATATAGTAAGTATTCGATTAGCTTGATCTCATATGATCTTAAAGCTTATAAATATTTTAGTAATACTAAGGTCTTTTAAGGACTATTTCTTTATGATCTGTTCTTTTACTCGAGCTACTATTACTTTCTCTCCTATAATCAATATATTATCAATAAACAGGAGAATAAATATACTAGCGCATATAAACAGGTTTGGGTTAGCTATCAAGGGTCGAAAACCAATAGACTTGAAGTAAGCTGATACTTCCTCGAACCATGCTTATAATACCTGCTTTAGGCCATATAGCGACTTCAGGAGCTTTAAATAGACCGATTTATTATTGCCTTTTAAAATACCTTCTATCTATTCTATGAATTATAGTACTTCTATATATATATCTTCTTTTAGCTCTAGTATTAGAAACGCTATATTGATATCCATTTATTTAATTTCGAGGTCTTATACTACTACCATTACTAGTAGTACTCATAGTATAGTATATCGAATTACTAATATAAAGGTTTTAAAGTAATCAATTCTATACTATTGCTCAAATCCTCTGGCTATGAGTCTGGCCTTATATCATTCGATTATATCGTCTGATCTAAACTTATGCTTTAGTACCTATTTCATAGAAATAAGCTTATCTAGTAATATACTAAAGATAATCTCATAGGAGCTATTATCTTTCTATGATTATAGTTTATCTATGATAGCTGGTTTCCAATTGAGAGCATCCTCTTATAAGGCCTGTTCTACTGAGATACTATTATATAGTATTAAGTCTACTACTATAAAGGCTTCTTCTTTAGGCAGCTTATTAGTAACTACTAGAACTATAGTATATATAAATTATAACTTTGCTCATATAGTGAGTTTGACTATATACTTATATCAAGAGATAACTCTCGGATTAATCATTTCAGTTATAGCTTCAGAGCTTAAGGGCTTCTCAACTTATAAGCATACTGATAGTAAAATAGAAGGAGTATTCTGATTGGTTGAAATATTTATCCTATTAGGCGGGTTTAATCTAGTAGCTTTAGAGCTTGAGGGTTCCTTAACTTATAAGTGCTTTATACTAGCTCTAGAGCTTAAGAGATAACCCTTAACTTATGAGTAGTTTATATTCTTATCTCACTGTTTTGATATTGCCTTATCTCTATATATATCTCTTCTCTTTTTATCTTACTTAGGGGGCTGACTATCTGATATAGTTAGTTTAATACTAGGGAATATATACTCATCAGCTTTGATTACTGATAATACTTGCTCTTAAAGCATAGTTCTATAGAATACTCTTATAATATAGCTTGAGGTTAGACCAATCTATAGTCCATCTTCTTCTCTTATTACTGGTTTGAATTTTGACTGATATAGCTTATTTAGAAACTTGACTTATACTTTATAGCCAAATACCTTTACTTATGATAGGTCTAGGAGTCTGTCTTTCCATGCTCTAAAAGGGGTATTATATCTATCTATAGACGAGTCTACTTATGGTCTAAAAGGAAGAGCTAAAGTTGGAAAACGGTTATAAAGCTAAGTAGCATACTCTATGATATAATACTATATTTGTATTGGGAATTGGCCTTTGAATAGCATTATTCTTATGATCTTATTGACTTCTTATATAGCTCTTTCAATCACTCCATTTATCTAGTATTTATATATAGGGCTCGGTTTATATTAAATGCCCTCTTCCTTTAGCCAGTCAATATAGGCTCTATTAAACTCTCTAGTTCTATTGTCTGATCGCTAGTATATCACTAGTATATCTGTTTTAGTTTTGATATGAGTCTTAATGTCTTTGATAAATAATAGAACTTCTAGTACTGACTTATTCCTGAGAAATCGAATCTATAGAGTCTGAATTATATCATCATAGACTAGTAGGAAGTACTAAAAACCTCATATAGAGAGTAGAAGTATTCCTGAGATATCAGTATATAGTCTTCTTTCTTTTGTGATCTCATAGACTTATATGCTCTTATTATATTGCGCTTTCATTTATCCTACTAGATATGGTTTATAAATACGGTCTCCTACTATAGTCTACTATTTGATAAAGCTTAGGCCAGTTGATAAGGTTTTGAGTATATTAAGGTATCTCGAGTTTAAGTATCTAAGACGTCTATATATGAGATCATAGGTTATCTCTCCTATCATACTAGACTCGTCTTATATAGTAAGAGCATGAGTTGCTTTGATTGTTATCAGAGTATATTAGCTAAGATATAATAGAGCTTTGAATAGTTATTAACTATATCAAAGACTTATTACTATCTCATTTTCTAGTAGTATAGAAATATTATCCTGATTAAGGGCTATCGGACTAATTAACTTATAGTTGAATTCAGGCATATATCATACATTCTTTAGTATAAGTATTGTCTATAGGAGGCTGAGTATAATATCTCTATAACTAGCTATTAAATAGAAAACTCTATTGATAACCTTTACTCGTTTAGGCTCGGTCTAGCGTTTTAATTATATAAAGTCTTTAAGAGAGCCAGAGAAGTATCTGCTTATCCCTGAATCGATAATCTAAGACATTATTGACAGCGATATATATATACTTTTAGCATCAATAATATAAATAGAACTATTATCTATTTCATCTACCTTAGTATATACTAGCTTAGCTACCTCATAATTGCTATTACTACTACTACTAGCCTCTGTCTATATAGTTCTCTTCTTCAATAGCTCAGCCTAAGCCTTCTTCTTGGTATAATAATCACGCTCAAAGTGTCTCTTTATATAGTAGTACCGGCATTGATTGATTCCAGCCTTCTATATCTCTATGGTTGGCTTACCTGAGCGACCTTCCTATCCTCTTCTGCTATAACCACTGCGTCCTTAACCACGTCCTCTCTAAATGCCTCCTCTGCCTCCCCTGCCTCTGCTATTATATCTATAGTCATTCTCAGCAAAGCTTACTGATTCTATAGGAGTTAGATTCGATTCCATAACCTATAGTAGGCCAATCGATTGCTCAAGGTTATACTTGCCTTACTAGTAGAATGTTTTGGCTTGAATCCACTAAGGGTTATATAGTAGTGAGCCTAGGAGTCAAGAGAGTATAGCTATATCAGTGATTAGGTCTACTAACTATTTAAGCTAGAGTTAATACTGCTTGAGCTTCTCGATGAACTGACGAATTGTTTCTTAGCTAGAGTCAAATTTGAGTCGATTAAAGGCCTCTCGAGTTGTGTCATAGAACAAGGCATTCTGGCTTTTATTAAATACCTTATAGGCTATCTAGATACTAATAGGGTCTTATTATTCTACTGGTCCGCTAATAGTATCATAGAATATCTCTAGAATAGACATATTAAGCACTCATAGGGCAAGTGTCTTTCGGGTTTCATAGCTTGTTTTGATTATTGCTAGTACATTTACTACTAGTAGTGCCTCTTCCTAGGTATATATAAGAAGGCAGCTATTAGCTGAGAGAACCTTCTTTATACTAATAGACTAGATGCTATAGTTATCACTATTTAGGACGGCGATATAGCCTTCCTTTATATTAATATATTCTATCGGTATCGACTAGAAGGGACGGGATACCATCATCACATCGATAGCTATATAGGCATAGGTATGAAGATAATTAGGTAATAAGTATATAGTAGCTATATATATAAGACTTCTAATCTATTAAGAATAGTAGTTGATTCTTAGGTTAGTTAGATAGAAACTAAACTAAGCTATATATATGTATTTATATCCTTAGCGTATTCAGCTAGCATGACTGATTACTAAGCACTTTTGATAATATAAAGTTCCTTTTAGTTCTTAATAACCTTAATCTTCTCTTAGTCTATATAAATTCTATCTATTCCTATAATAAATCCGAGATATTTTATACTAGTAATACTAAATTCTGATTTCTTGATATTGGCCTATAATCTAGCTAATCATAGATAGTCCAAAACCTTCTTAATATATGCTTTATATTCTAGAGAGTCCTTTAAATAGATTAAAATATCATTAAGATAAGTAGTATAAAAGTCATCTAAGTAATCAAATAGGATATCATTTATATATCACTAGTATATTACTAGTCTATTTATTAGTCTAAAGGATAGGACCTTATACTTATATATCCTATATCTTATATAAAAGGTAGTCAGTTCCTTACTCTCTAGATTCATTTGAATTCGATAGAATACCTATTATATATTAAGTTTTATATAAACCTTAGCTTTTATTAGGTATATAAGGGTCTTATCAATCAGTAGTAGGGGATATCAATCCTTTTAGATGATGAGGTTAAGCTTTTAGTAATCGATATAGAACCTTAGACTCCTATTAGCTTTCTTGACAAAGAGAATAGGGGCTATAAAGGGTGTCTAACTATTCTTAATGAATCCTTTATCTAGATTGTCTACTAAGTACTTCTTTATAGCTAGTAGTTCGGCCATTATCTAGTAATATAGAGGGCTATATCCTAGGTCTTCTGCTTTGATATTATCCTCTAGCTATATCCGATGATCATATAACTAGTAGGATAGTAGTATATCCAAAGCCTCCTTTGAGAAGACATCTATATATTCCTAATATTAGCTAGGTAATAGCTATATAAGCTACTAAGCCTCTATTTCCTAGTTCTATCTCTTGCTTAGGTCTAGTATCTAGTTCTCTCGGTCCTATAGTTCTTAATCGATTTTATATAATAAGGTTATAAAGTACTTATTCTCCTCTTATCTTAAGTTTAGATAAAAAGCGTTTACTGATATCCTATAGATATTAATTATAAGGGGGTTTATTCTAGGAGTAGTATATAGTTTACTCTATCTAATAGGATAAATATCCTTAGCTCTTGATTTACTTAATAAGAGTTCTTTATCTATAGTATAGTATTCCTACCTCTATTAGTCTTTGAAAGTATACTATAGAATCCCCTAGGATTACTATATATCTTAGGCCATTACTATCTTCTTATCTCATTGATTAGTATCTTACTAATGCTTTTCCTCTATAGGGGGAAATAGGCTCTTTTAGTATATAATTATAACCTTACTCTAGCTCGGGTTTTCTATATAGTTATCTAGCCAAAGTAATTAATAGTTCTAGTAGTTGATTAAGGTATTATACTTTATAGCCTAGGTTTATCTGAGAATAATATCATAGCCTCTAAATAGTATAATCAGTATTAGGAGTTTTCTTAGCTTCTATCTAGAGATATATAAGTATAGCTCTAGATACTAAGTAATCAGGCTTTATAACCTATTATTATAGCCTTTTATCTTATATAGTATTTCTAAGATATATTTTAGGATATCAAAAAATTCGTTTGCTTAAGCTATAAGTTATATATCTATAAAAATAAAACCACCTACTCTAGTATTAAGAAGTATATTGATTTTGATACTAAGTCTATTCTAGCTAATAGTATAAGATAGAGTAAGAGGGTCTCTCCCTATGAGTTTACTCAAATCTAGTATATATAAATCTATATCTATTTGACCTAGAAAGGAGTCTTCTTCTAGAT
>QYAO01000144.1:0-10284 GCA_003988895.1 Hyphodiscus sp. D1413
ATCAATATTAGGCATATTAGAAGGTGCTGAAGTTAATCAATATTAGGCATATTAGAAGGTGCTGAAGTTAGGAATGTAGGGCCTGAAAAATGGAAATCTAGGTGGGGTGGAAATTAAGCGGGGAATTTAAGTATAGGGTCACGGCAATTGTCCACCAAAGGCCGTCAGCGAACCTCCTTTCATCGCGACGATAGCAGCTACACATGCCGATAAGCTGAGCCTTTGGAGCTTTACGCAACCAAGCGAGTTGATGAATCAACGCACCACAATTGCAATGCTCATATTTCTCCGATGATTACCGCTCCCACTCTTTGAAGGCAGATACTGAATAGTCAAAATACCTATCTTTAGCTCAAAGTCAATATGCCGGCCACGTTTGAAGAGTATGTCCTATCTTCCACGGTTTACAATCTACTACCTCGCAGGCTTCATAGTTACAGTATACGAACTAACACCTCCCTCTTATAGGATACTCACTTCTCGCCCTTTCAAGTTTATTATCGGGCCCGACGAGGTTCCAATTGTGGTCCACGAGGCGGTACTCGCAGAGCAATCCCCTGCACTAGCTGCGCTCATACAGGGAGAGATGGCAGAGAGCGTAGCTAGCGAATCTAGGTGGATGGACGCGGATAAAGGAACATTCATACGGTTTGCTCAGTTCGCCTATACAGGAGATTATTCGATCTCGAAGGGCTCTATGGCTCAAGCGGTTGTAGAGGCAGAATCGTCATCGCAAGAGCCTCGGGTGCTTGATGGATGGGGATCTTCCTTCGCGCCCCGTTCCTCCGTAGCCCCTCCCGCACCCCGTACCTCCGCACTAGAGCCCGAGGACGAATGGTTGTTTGAAGTTCGATCGAAGAAAAGGAAGAAATCCAAGAATGGCCCGCTTAATTTGTACAGGTCTGGTCCAGAGCCACCGATATCTGTATCCGATATGTTCAATTCTCTCAAATATCCTCTCATCGAATCTCGATCCAACCTTTGTACATGTAGGTCTTCGATAAACGATGGTCCAATTGAGAGCAGTGGTGAGGTCCTTCTTGCTCATGCTTCCCTGTATGTCTTAGCAGAAAAATGGGGAGTCAACAGTCTGAAGATGTTGGTTCTGGCATAGTGATGGTGGTACATTGGAATTTGAGCGGAAAGCTGGGGCCCATGTGCGTGGTGATAACTCATTGCAGTAACTGAGTAAAAAACTGTCTCATCACACTCCCAGAAACTTCATCGTCATGATTGGGACTGAACAGAGCCTGTGGCACATCATTTCCATTTGCCCTCCTTATGTTGAAGCTTTGCTCCCTGCTCTCATCAAAAATTTCACCTGCCCTAACAGCGGTCGACGACCACGGAAGCTGTACCACAAAATCCGGCACATGGATCGGGATCAAAGGCTTCAACAATTTGTTCTCGTCTGCGATGAACCCCGCGTCACGAACGATTATTCTAAGTTTCAGAAGATTCGGCATGCTGGCGAGGGTGGAGCAGACCTGCAGCCATTGTTTCTCTTCCAGCTTTGCGTAGCCTCTCATATAGCGACGGAAATCTCCTGCCTGGAAGACCCCAGGATATATGTCTCCTCGCGTAGGTTGGAAATAGTGAGGGTATAGAGGACCGTGGAGATGGGTTGAAATTAGGAGCGAAGTGACGTCCGCTAAGCTCTCTCTTGAGAGGAGTTTCAAGAAGCGGCATGCCGTAGATACATGTTCGAGGTGGAACGTGATGCGTCCGTAGACAACGGCCGTAGCTTCTGAGTGCCTGTACATTCTTTAGTGGGGAAAGATGCCCTGGGAGATAGGTGAGTACCACCTACATTCGTTGACAAACCTTCAGTAACGGCAGGATTCCATCCATATATGCCTCAGGACATTTGTAGTGCCTCTCACCCGTACCATGCAACCGATGTGCCGGCCACGAATCTTCATCACTCGCATCAGTGCGAGGCTTGCACTTGAAGCATCGCAAGCCGTGTCCCACTACACATGACCTCACGATATGCAAATCACCACAGAATCCCAAATTATCGAATACATGCTCGTATATCTGAATTCGGATCTCTACCGGTAGCTTAACGAATAGATTCGACTGTTCTTGCCGACTTGCTGCTTGTTTTTTCGTTCTGAATAACTTGGGTAGTCGATAATGGGAGCGGTATTGCGACTTGCCTGACCCGTACTGCTCGGCGTCCTCTAGCATCGACCCACGCATAGTGTGGGCAAAGAGACGGTAGAGACTCATTTTTGTTGTTATGAGATGTTGAGGCGGGTTCTGGAAGCCCGATTGCTCGGCGAGGATGATGATGGAAAACAGTTCACGTGCTACTTTCTTGCATTGCTGCCTGCGGCAATGCAACCTCGAGATGGCCTGCAGTCCACTGAGGCTTTTTTCGAGAACCGTGTTTGGTCGTGACAGTTCACCTCATACTGCCTTCTCAGAGCCTTGCGTTAAAATTAGTATGGCGGCATTTTGCAACGAACTGCCCGCTCTCTGCCGTCACTGCCGGCTTTAATAGAGAAATTGTGATGTCAGGCTCGATATATGTTGCTAAAGTTGAGCCCCATTCTACTAGCTGATAACCGCACTTTGATCTCCCATTAATTGAGGAACAATGGATGACTCCCTTGTTTTACTTTCTAGTCAAAGGAGGTGAAATGGGGGAAATTCTTCTCCGAAGTATCGTTACGAGCGACGAGCATGGTTCAAGTGTTACCGGGAATCGGAATGAATTATGACTGGACGAGGTAACCTTCCTAGACTTTCATTAGTTAGAGGCTCTAGTGAGGAGGAATCCAGTCGTGCTACAGCTATTGCTCGTCAGGATGAGAAATAGTACCGGCACTGGCGCCCCATGCGATGACATCTATCACCCTGCAATTGTCACGAAAGGAGGTCAGACTGCGTTAGACTCTATACGGCATTCAAACTACTAGAATACAGTTGTGCAAGTATCACTTGGCTACCCACAGTTTACTAAAAATTCTCAATTATGATGATGGTTATCAGTTCTGTCGACGTTTTGGAACTATTCAGATTGGGTTGCTTCGATAACATGATCTCCTCGAACTCAAGAAGCGCTTGAAAAGTATAGACAGAGGTGATGACCAAAGCTATGAGTACGGTCGAAATTGGAGGGTATATACTGCCACGAAGATCGCCACAGCAATTCTCCGCAACGGAAGATAGTTCTCGGTGAGAAAGAGATAAAGTAGAGAGATTATGGTAATCACACTGATAAAATCTCTCTGTTCCGCAGTGGCCTTATTTGAGGTGTGCAGATGGATACCTTTCAAGGGAGCAATGGTCCCAAGCTATGAAGCACCTACGAAGCCGTGATTTTCACGAATTACTCAATCACCTCTTGACTAGATGGTCTCTAGAAAAGTATTTCGAAACTAAATCAGTTGCGCCAATACAATGATCTTGCCATCTTGACGGACAAGAACGACCGCTTCTTTCAGATCTTTTTGGAGCATTCGAACGTGCCAGAGGCTGAAGTTCCACCAGCTCTAGGTGTGGCTTCGAAGAATGGCTCGGTAACAATTTTGTTGATCTTCAGCAGATTAATCTCTGGAGAGAGGAATACTTCAGGTGCCGAAGACCCATTCTTTTGGCTCATCTCAAAGCACTACATCAACCACCTAATGAACGACATTGTGATCGTCCTTGTACTTGCATTCTAATTGTTTAGTGCTGCTTGTTCTATTTAGTTGCACCTCCAACCAGGACTATGATTGCAATTATTTGCTTTTGTGTTATCATATTGCGAACTACATTATTTCTCTTCACGCCGGCGTAGAACTATGAGTTGTTTGCCGGTACCATAGCATTCGTTTCCTCCCATTCAAACTCTACAACTGACCATAGAATAGTTATTTTGGTTTGCAGATCGCTTTCGCTTTAGCGTAGGTTTCGAAGTTGACTTAGAAACCCCTATTAAGTCAAGGATTCGGATGATGAGCGCAAGCAGAACCATGCTTGTTGTCAGAACGACAGTGCAACAGGTGGTCAATCCTCATCAGGTCACACGGGAAGGTCACGTGTGCACCAACGGCACCCTGTACTTGGATCTTTCCATCGCACTGTAGCTTCTCTCTCTACTCCCTAGACGCACCAAACACATATCAGACCCTCTATGCCTTTGCAGACACAGTAAGCCCCATGTTATAGCCTCAAACATTGAAATATCCACCAGGCATAATTTTCCTTATGCTCTACCTTCGTACCTTCGCTACCAACTGTATCCTGCTTATTCCGTCGAGCGATTCGTTCAGCCTTGCCCCTCGATAATTAGCTAGCCGGACCTTCGCCCGTGATTCAACATAACGAAGATCAATCGTTTAAGATGGAGGGCTTTTGCCACCGACGATGTATGATTATTAAAAAGATATGGATAGCCGCAAATAATCAGCGTTTTGAAACTTCTTTATCATTGATGATTGCATGGACTCATCTACCGATCTCTGGAATCGTTGGCTGTGAGTCTATATGAAAATGCGGGGTCTACAGTACTAGTACAAGTAGCTCAGAGTCTTGCAAGGGGTATATTACATTTGCCCGACACCAGATCTTCACCCTCCAAGACTCTCCTCCACCATCAACCAATCCAACTTAGATATCCTCCTCATTGACCAATTGAGCCTCTTACCATGCGCGGTCCCTGCAGCAAATGATTTGTCTAGGTACTCCTCTGACGCGACCGTGCATAATGTACTGGGCCGAAAACCTCTTCTTCAAGTCGAATATACACTACACATAACACAGCCTCGTTACATTTCCTGGTTCTTGAACCGGTAACTTCTTGAATTCGAGCTAGACGATTATTTCGAAGGCAAGTCGTGACGATTTTACGAGGCTTCGTATGCTGTTACCATTACTCTGGCTAGCTCTGCGCGGTTAGCGAAAGATCTCCTCGGCCTATCCTATCTGTGCCGCCCTTCTACTGCTCGACTGGCATCAAGATATCGGACTGTACCTTGTAGGATAACGTTCATTCTGCAGAACAGAAGATGTGATTGGCTCCATCAGGCTTGCCAATGCAATATGATCAAAGGGGGCTGACAGTCTCATGATGCATGTACATTCTATCAAGGGGAGCTTGAAGAGCTCTTCTTCTGCATCACCCCTCACCAAATTTAATTGCTTTATCTTTATGAAGTCTGCATTTTTCCCGTTACACATTTTCCCCGTTTGTCGTTTGTGACTGCCTTTACATATATGTAACAAAGCTCCAGTTTTTCCAATATATTTTGTACAAGCACGAATTACAATCAGCAACCATGCATTTCATGAAGCTTACTCCATTCGCTTTCGCAGCTGCTACCTCAGCCCAAAATTTGACGGATGCCCTCGCATCGCATAATTCATCGCTAAGCACTTTGAACAGTATGTACTTCTCCATCTGTGGATCAACCAACTACACTTGGACCTCACTGCAAGGATGCTTCTCCAATTCTCCAAGTTTTGAGCAATCGGGAACACGAGTCTTTGATTCTCTTCGGATGTGATCGAGACGTAGATCTCAGTTGCTTTCAAAGATCCATGAGATCTGAGGTCTGATTGACATTCAATATCTCAAACCCTTTGAAGACGTGTAAATTTGTATGAAAAAGTGCCACTTTGCTAATAGCTTTCAGCCCTACTTTCAACACAACCGATGCTTGTATCTGCCCTTGCTGAAGCATCCAATATTACCATACTTGTGCCCTCTAATGAAGCTCTCGGGAACTTCCTCAACTCCTCCGCCGGCATGTCCGCCGCTACAATGCCAGATGCTGTAGCAGCTTTACTCACTTATCATGTTTTGAACGGCACCTATCCTGCATCAGCGTTTACGAACATGCCTATGTTCATCCCGACGATGTTGATGAACACATCATACGCCAATGTAACTGGAGGTCAGCGAGTCGAAGCCGTGGCCGTAAATAACAGTGTTGTATTCACCAGTGGATCGCAGTCAACTTCTATGGTCACTACTGCCGTACGTACCAATATGCTTACCTTGTCAAATCGCTATTATCAATTTACACATCGCTGTTAGGATGTATTTCCCTATCGAGATCTCGGTTTTTGTGGTTGAAGTGTCATTTTGGTACTCACGGCAAGGAAGTGGCTGACAAAAGGCAGGACCTCAACTTTACAGGTGGCATAATCCACATTGTCGACACAGTTCTCTCTATCCCAGCCTCCGACTCCTCCACTGCCGTCGCGGCGAACCTAAGTTCCCTCGCTGGGGCTTTGATAGTGACCGACTTAGTCCCAACGGTTGATGCTCTCTCCGATGTCACAATCTTTGCACCCTCAAATGCTGCATTCCAAGCAATCGGCTCCGCGGTCGGAAACTTGAGCACTGAGCAACTGACATCAATTCTTACCTATCACGTTATTCAAGGTATAGTCGGATACAGCACTTTGCTCAGCAACACCTCTCTCAAGACAGTCAATGGCGCCAACGTTACAATCACGATTGAGGACGGCGATGTTTTTGTCAACTCCGCGAAGGTCATAACTCCGAACGTACTCGTCAGTAACGGTGTTGTGCACGTAATCGATGGGTAATCTCCTCTTTCTTCGTTGTAAATATCCACGCTCAACTTATCTGCAGTGTTCTGAACCCCAATTCCACCTCTCTCATACCCAACCCAAGCACTACATCCGTGGCATTTTCCGGAGCCTCATCTATTAGTAGTGCACCCTTCACTTCAGGAATCGCGCCAACTACTACAATTTCTAGCTCTGCCACTGCAGGGGCAACAAGCAGTTCCAGCACCGCCGGCGCTGCTCGGGAAATCCAGACTGGTGTTATGGGACTTGGGGCTTTGTTCGGCGGTGCCGCCTTGCTTCTGCTCTAAAATATACGTAAGATTCCGGGGACTACAAGAAGAATTGATCAAGTGTCGCAAGACAGATATCATGACAAAGTCGGGTCCACTTGTACGTACTCGAACATTCGGTACTCTCTGTGTCTATAATAATCAGTGAATCTGCGAACATTCTCGGCTTTCTGAATTTCCAAACGGCTCGACAAGAGGACCGTAATTCATGTATTGTAGGTAGTGTAAATATGAGCGGTATCTTTGGGTGTGTTTGGCCGCAGCCTCGCAACTCGCTGTGACTTTCATGAAGTGTCAATACCATTTTCTTCAGGACCGTCTCTTGCACTTCCTTCTTCGGTAGAAATCTGAACTAGAAGCTCTCTTATCCTTGGTCCTGTATACGTTCTGTTGGATGTTAGCGGTTTCAATTTTCGTAGTAGCACCTTGAACTTACTTCCGAGCACCAGCCCACCACCATCCTAAACTGAAGATAGCAATGACACCTCCCACCACAACAGCATAATTCATATTCGTGGCAGTCACTGGCCTGATGGTGGGGAAGAACAACACTACGCTTATAAAGAAAACCCATGTACACGTGATCGCGTTCAACGGTTTCTGCCAGAAGCCAAGCTGATATGGGCCAGGGCGGAACTCGATCCGATGGGCGTAGATATTACGAGCGAGGATAACAGTAGCGTAGGAAAGATCAAGGGCTGGTGCTGTGATATTGAAGATAGCCACGATAGTGAGCGTAGAGCCG
This sequence comes from Hyphodiscus sp. D1413, assembly GCA_003988895.1. Lineage (NCBI taxonomy): Eukaryota > Fungi > Ascomycota > Leotiomycetes > Helotiales > Hyphodiscaceae > Hyphodiscus > Hyphodiscus sp. D1413. The sequence continues at coordinate 7,573 of QYAO01000144.1, forward strand.
ATTCCAATAAGGTTGAGGGCAGCTGAGATGAAGACGATTAACCAGACAGCATTGACTGGTGTCTGGGTGTAGGGGTTGACTTTTGACCAGAAACTACAGAGCTGTTAGCCCGGATATGCTTGCAAATGGGGAACAGCGTACCTGGATAGTGGCAAGGCACTATCACGAGCGAATGCATATGCCATTCGAGTATCTGCTAACATTGCAGAACACCCGGTAAAAAATTGTACGAGAATGACAAAAAACCACATCACAGTTCCACCTGTTCTTCCTCCAGCGTTGAGAAATATCTGAGCAGCGGGTAAGCCTGTTGGAGTGGAGATAATGGCTTCTAGATCGTTGACACAGAAGCAGAACGTGACTGTCAGCATCCAACCGACGATACCAGAGATAGTGACTGCATATCGAATTGCAATAGGTCCTCGTATAGCGGCATTGTGAGTCTCTTCTGACATATGAGTAGTCCCATCGTAATCAGTCATTGTCCAAGCGACGGACAAAAAACTAAGGAGGAAGGAGAAGCCAGTTCCCCAGCCAGATCCGTTCGTGAAATGTGCAAAGACCCATTTGGCATTTGCTTTATTAGGCGTGAGAACCAGTAGCGCAATACAAATTACAGTGGAAGCAATGATATTGATTGGTGCAAACCAGAGAACGATCCCATGAAGAGCTTTGGTGGTTAGGGAGCAGATTATGCCGAAGATGACCAAAATCGTGACTGATAAGAGGCAAATCTGTAGGGCTGTTCTGGCAGAGCTTCAGAGATAGATACAAATGAGATCAGAGTCAGCACTTACGGCGAGAAGGCATAGCTATTCCCATCGAAGGCAGAGTTCATACTTACTGTAGCAAGGATCATCTGCGACACTGTATAGGCAACGCTAGCTACGCCAGCCGTTTGACCAAGGAGATTGCACCAGCCGATAATCCAGGACCAGATCGCAGCATGTTCGGGAGGAACCACATTCTTCGTGACGAAGTACATTCCCCCGGCAGTAGGATACGCTGAAACAAGTTCAGCCACTGATAGTATTAGACCTTAAACAGAGAGGTATGATAGAATAGTAATTAGTAAACCTGATGCAGATATGCACGACGCCATCAAAGATCCAATAAACCAAGCCCAGACTGATGCTGCAGGCCCTCCAAGGCTCACTAGATAATCGGGGATCAGCAGATCCTAATCAAGTGTATTTTAAGAGTAAACTAAGGAACTTGGGGGCAGAGGGAGGACCTGGGGAGTGAGCCGAGTACATAACCGGAGAATAAAGAAGGGGTTATCCAGTTCCGGAAGTTGTAATCAGTACAAGCAGAATTTCCTTACGTGGGCTTCCGAAAGTTGCAGGAACAGATCCCAGAACTCCAAGCACGGAAATGGCATATGAAAGTGTCGACCATTTTGTGAAATGCCGGCTCAGATCCTATCGGTTGGTAAGAAGAGGAAGTATTGGAATTCCTTGAGGCAAGCTTACTTGTGTATATCCGATCTGGTTAAGCCGACGCTCATCATCGTCCTCGATTGTAGCCATTAATCCGCGCAGCTGAGCAGCCTTCACTCCGTTCGTAGCGAATAGCGATAGAGGAAACGTAAGCTTTTGAGGCTCTTCTCGTCAGTAAAAGCCATTCTAATTGATGTTTTTCAAACCGTGGAGCCACAATTCAGACGGTGAAATTTCGAAAAGATGTGACAAATCGGACCTGAGAAGAGTAGATGGGTGGGTATGGTTACCAATGGAGAACATGAGCTCTCACTCAGCGATACGAGTACCTCATGAAAGAGCTACACCCCACAGCTGCACAACGAACGCGGACAAAAGAATCTTGAGCCAAAAGGATAAGAAGCAGAAATTTACTGCGCCAGAATTGCCGCTGGTGGGACTTGATCTCAAGCTAGAGGAGAAAGGTGGACATTCTTTCTTCACGTCGTCGCGCTGAGTCTTCATCAAAGCGGAAAAGTAGCACGGGCCGGAGTGCGGTCAAGCCATCACAAGGGTCTTGGAGAGAACGCTCGAGAAACGATATACAGTACTGCATTGCTGCTGGTACCAAGGTCGTAGCTAGATGGGCATCTCCATTATCGAATCAACAGCTCTGATCACGGGTCTGGTCAGCAAAGCGCTCTCCGGTTGTTGGCGTCTTCTCGTTCGTGGAAAGCGGTCCGGGCCGGAGTATGTACTAACCCATGACTGGCATCGCTATAAAGCAGGTATCTTAGCATCATTTCTGATTCTCTACCGTGTCGAGATTTTCTGGATGGACAATGGAGGAAAAGAAGACGCCGAATGCCTGATGTGTGAGAGCTATACAAAGCTTGAGTGGACTGCCATCCTGTTTGTAAGTAGGTACGGGTAATGCCACACAAGGATATCTGGCATTTGATCCTTGACACATAGGGAGAGCATCGCAACGCAAGTGCATTGCACGACCTTGCCATCCTCTTAATGGCAGTGGGTGAGAACAGAAGGAGGAGGAATACCATAGGCGCTCAGCCTGGGATATCTCGATTCCCAAGGCATCGTGTTGAGTTTTGGCCTGAGATGTCAGGCCCAAAGCCCTAAGTGCTAAGTTAGTGCACGTATCGCCCACACACACCTTATTAGCTAGCCAGGCAGGCCATTTTAGGTTTACTCCTATATAGTGATCAATGCGTAGGAGTAAATCTAAATGGCCCGCCTGGCTAGCTAATAAGGTGTGTGTGGGCGATACGTGCAC
>QYAO01000145.1:0-10095 GCA_003988895.1 Hyphodiscus sp. D1413
TGAGTCTATAGAGAAGAAGTTATCAATAAATGTAGAAGGTGGTGGATAATTTGGCGTGGTATTTGTGTGGGGCTGGTAGTTGTCCCGTGAACCCGAGTAGCGTGATCTCTAACCTAAAAGAGCTAAATACATCATGTGACTTCCAACCGTTATATTTGACCCCGTCGAGCATCATCAGAAGTGATAATCAATGGAAGCTCCCTAACTTTGACATATGTTCTAGTACTTCCCAGCAGCAACTTTCTCGAACACCTCAAGAGTATGTTCCCATATTCGCTTACTCGTTCCCGTACTCCTATAAGATTGAAGCAGCTGTTGATTACCATTTGGCTCCCCATCCCACCTCAATGCATAGCCACCGCTCCCCGGAGACTCATTTGTACCTAAAGCAACTAACATGCCTGGAGGAAACTCCGTCCCGACAGCCTTGGAATCCACTGGTTTTGCTGAAGGGAATCGAGCCGATGTACTAACAAAGACAGTCCGCTCTCCACTCTCCTCGACGCCGACTGCAATTGGCGTCACAAATGGCAGCATTCTATACATATTAAGAGTCGGGAAAATGACATAAGTCATAAGCTTTGGCATGAAGAAATTTTCGCTTGAATATAGATTCGTCTTCACCCATCCCGGATAGAGGTGTATAAAGCTTACAGACGGGTTTCTATTAGAAAGCTCCTCTATTGCCAGCGTAGTCATTGTCACACAGTGTGTTCTTCGGGCTTCGGGTGTCATTTTGTTGCGGAGTTCAAGATCCTCCTCGTCAATGGTGCCTTCTTTGCCAGCGAGGAAGATATCCACCACGCGCGCGAGTGATTGAGAACGATTCAGCAAAGGGAGTAAGCAGTATATAAACTTCATACGGCCGTAGTAATGAAGTGCATTCTTCACATCCAATCCCTCCGAAGTTTCTGCATGAATTCAAAGTTAGTATTGATACGCACTGGCAACCCTTGACAATGAAGGACTAGAATACTTGCCGTGCCTTTCCCAGTCCAACGAAAGATAACCTTGGGACAGCACAAGTAAATTGATCTGGTGCTCTTTCTGTTTGATCTGTTCACAAACAGCGTCGATATTTCCCAGTAGGGACGCGTCCACTTTCAGGAAATTGTAGGTGCCTCCAGGATTGATTTGAGACAGTTCTCCAATGGTACGCCTTGCAGCTGTCTCATTTCTCCCCAGAAGGTAGATTTTGGGCCGATCAGCATTGACAGCAAATTGCCTCGCTGCGGTCTCTCCAAGTCCACTAGTGCCACCAACGAACACGGCAACAAGGCCGCTGCCGTATTCCTTGAGCTTTGCGTTTGACAGACGAGTATCTATGAGGTTGACCATGGTGGTAATAAAAGTTTAACTTGAGCTTGTGTGTAATATATTATGGGGTTGATTAAGCAAACCCCTGGCGAGCAGACACTAGGAACTTAAATATGTAGAGTACTCTCTCAGAACGGCATGATGCAACACGTGATCCTTATTAATTCTCCGTCGGGGAGTCTGAAAACTCCGAATGCCAAAACGATGCCCAGGTTTGGAAATTTCCTCTCCATCGGGCCGAATATTACATCTAAATGCAGGTAGAAAGTGTACAAGCGTCTTAACTATATAGGTAATACATGGCTTTACCTCGTAGTTATATCTGGACCTGCAACCCAATGCATTTTCTGGAATGGTATCTTTAACTATAACGCTTGTTAATTTGGGCTAAATCTACCACGGGTCTTAGGGCAGGCACTCTTGGTTGATGCTAAAAGATTAAAATGTGCTCTCCTAGATATTTTGCAAGGGGTCTCGGGGGTCTCGAGGTTGAGGTCTTGATGGCTACAGATTTGACGAGTCTAAATAACATACTGAACCTTCCATAAGAACTGATATTCTCAGAAGTTTGCTTTCCCGTGAAGTTGGAATTCGTACTTGTTCTGTATTATGAAAAGAATTAGGAGCACGGTGACTCGATTTTGATTTAGCTAAAGGTCTTTAGAAGGTGCGTTTAAGATAACACTTACAGTGACTGCCATAGTCTATACTATTTCTATACTATTCTCGAGTGACTCAATGACATACTATAAATAAAGGCCATTTCTTTACACCTTCCTTTATGCGTCCCTGTGCCTTGATCGAAAGCTCGTGACAAACAAGAAACATTGGCACGGAATCTCTTAATATCTTGGTCAGAGAGTTCTCATACTATGGTGATCATAAACTCATGGCTCGGAGAAACAATAACTACATATACATAGCTACGAAGACTGGATTTTGTGCGTGGAAATAATATGTCCATGATGTATCTCTCCGGCCATGGAGATATATCATACAAACACCCTTGATTAGATCCGTCCTGAAAGAACTTGAATTGGTGATCATATAGACACAGAAAATAAAATCGTACAAATCAAAGAAAACGAAGAAAAGCAACGGACAACACTGAATTAGAACCACCCAAGCTGGAGAATATTCTTAAGTGAGAAGGGTCGCGGACTCGCACCTCACACATTTCTAAAAGGTGGCAATTGTAAAAGAGAAATAATCAGTTGCATCTTGACATGGCAACTTGCTTTGAGAGCGACTTGGGCTCTGGAAAGGTAAAGACATGAATTTGAAGCCAAGAAGAAATGCACTGGTCTTTTCCCAGACGCTCTGAGAGGAAAGGATCATAGAGAAGATTGAATAAGGAAATTAAACGAGCTTACTAACCTTCAGACGAAGAAAGAAAAAGTTGTGTTCGACTACTACAATAATAATTGTCGTTTACTAAGTACAGCCTTAGTATTATCCTTAACATTTACTTATCATTTAGTATAATTATGTCGAGTACGCTATTAATTGGGCTGTCTTTCTATTTAATAAGACCAAATTTCGATTACTTCGGGTTAAATTACACTGAACCCGCAACTCACAGTAACCACCAACGCCATATCCTAGTGGTGTACAGTCAATATTCAAGATGGAACCCATCCAAGCCCACCCTCCCATTTTTGTTCATAATCATGAAGTCTCCTAAACATTGTGGGTAAAACCCCACCACCCCCCAACTTCTTGCCGGCACATAGGAGACACTTTCGCTCAGCACCAAGATTACTCACAGCGCACGAACTACATACTATCTTCCCACATGCCGAACATGCGTGATTAGCTCCGCTGGCTGTACCAATGTCCATCATATCCACATCCATAGCATCACCGTCAATTTCGGGACTTAGAATCGCATCGCAATCTTCACAATTCGCGGATTGGAAGTATGAGTTCTGGATACTGGTGCTCGGTGTGCTGGCTGAGTATGACGAGTTGATGGAGGAGGGAGAAGACGAGCGCGCGCTGGGTAGGCTCCAGAAGGAGTGGAGGCTGGTCTGGTGGCTGTTGGGCCGTGTGCTCGATGGGAACGGCGAAATGAGCTCGTGAGATGAGGAAGACGTAGATGCATATTGCGATTGCGATTGTGTTTGTGTTTGTGATTGAGTGTGTTGTTGTGCAGAGAACAGAAGGTTCAAAGTTTGTTCTGTGGTTGTTAATGACAAGTCCGACGCGCCAAATAGGGAGAGCATACGGTGCACAGTATTCTCGTCGGGGCGGTTATCGCGGTGACGTTTTCGTGTTCGTGAGGAGAAGAGGGATGGCGCCTGGATTTGAGATGTGTTGAAAGCCTCAAGGTTCATGAGGTTGGAGGAGAGTGGTGATGAGAGCATTGAGCTCGTGGTGGAGATCTCGGAGTCCGAACGCTTGCGTTTGAGGACTGACATGTTTGTGGTTAATGTTACTGATATCTGGCGATAGTAATGAGAGATTAGCAAGATCAATGGAGTATGTTGATGGAAGGACGAGTTTAAGTGAAGAAGGATTTGAGGAGGCTGGGATAACGCGACTTAGCGTATTTTCGTGTAAAGTGGATCTGCGGAAATACCGTCACGTGCTTCACACATATTTGACCGAATACAACACATACATCCTTCTTCATGGTCACATTTTATCTTCACCACAAAAATGAAGTTAACAGGCCACGCAATCTTGAGACGTTGGCATGGAATGTTAGGTCTGTTGCGACACTCACCAGAGTCTTGGTATCGAGATCGAATTCGAGAGGAGCTTTGGGAAAGGCACATCGCAATCACGCCGTGGCAGAAGCTCAGCGAGACTTCTGATGTCTTTTTTGCCATCAGTCGAGCTCAGCATGATGGATGTCTCGTTCGAAAGCTGCCTACCTTCGCTATTGGCCACCTTCCGATCTACGCATACATGTTGGCAAAGTACACCTCGCGCTGGACGTTCTACCGAACGCTCGCTATGCTCTGCCAAACCCGTCGATATGATTTGGTATGTGAGGTAGTCAATCCTAGCAAAGACAACAAGCTTGACGAAGTCGCTTCCCGTCACCAGATCGATATTGAAAAGTTTGGACGATTTGGTCGTCGACTACGACGAGTATGGCCCCTCTTTCCGTAAAGCCCTCCGGTCTTTTTGAGATCTTGAGCATGGACGCGATACACTTCATTGCTTCCGAGGCAGAGCTTGACTGTGGAATTCTGTTTCGATGGTGATATGAGCTTAGAAGGTGGGTTACAGGATTTTTTCTTTCTCTCCAATGCCGAGATGAAGAAATATGAGCATTGGTAGGTCACAGCATATCGAGTGGCCCAGACAACTTTTTGTCTTCCATAGCGCTACTTTACATTTTCACTGTCGGTATGAAACCTGTAGATGGCATCTCTCTTATTTCATTCTAATCCATTTGGTAACATTGCGACATCGCTCAAGACACTTCTACATCCATCTTCCTCTGCATGGTACACTGCTAGTTTGCTCCCTTTCCATGTCATGCTTCATGCGTCGTATTGAAGAGACGATTCCCAGTATCGGTGGTTGCCCTACCAGTGAACTTGTTCTCGGACATGCGAAGTGCGACAAGAATCAGTCTCGTTTTCTGTGCGACTTTGTGGATCAGACCGTCAGCAGAGATGGACTTCGCCTGGACAACACCAGCTACGACCACGATGCGAATGGTGCCATGTAATTTGCGGACTTGGTGTACGAATTGCATTACTGTCTGGCCATTATTCACAACCGAATCTACCAGTATTATCGTGTGCTGTCCTTGAATATGATGAAGCCTGACGTCCTCAGGAGAGTGGGCGTGAACGAACATGGCCAGGGGGTAGACATCGTTGATACCAAAGGCAATGGGTTCTCCACCGCGCATCAACGCTACGATGGTTGTTTTTTGCTCGTTCAATAGTCGGTAGCCGCTTGTGTGGTGTCCTTGGACGTGCGGAATTGGGTACTCTTCGAGGCCTATCACGCTTGGCAAAAACTCAATCGCCAAATACTGTCCGACCCGACGATGAGATTCCCTCAGCAGCGGACCGGCTACGTTTGCATCCCGCATTGGCGTCATGAGTAACTTAGCCGCGTTGCTATCAGTTGCATGATATATTTCAATGCCAGCTTGACGACCATGACGGCAGAAGACAGAGTCACGAAACATGGGATCAGTGAGTTGGATCAAGGGAAGCTTGTCGGTGTCCAGCCGTGGTGACACGCTACTCGGTAGCAAAGCTTGTTGCGCCCGAAGTCCTTCATTGTCGAGAGCGTTCATCAAGGGCGCATCCATTGTCTTGCTCCTCGTTTTCTCCTCGCCAACTACGACGATTGCATGATGTGCCATTTTCAACATCCCCAAGTCCAGCGGACTGTCTCCAAATGCCCAGGTATGCATCTGGTGCGCGTCTTTTAGGTACGTGACCAAGGCGGCTTTTACCGCAGCTGTAACGACAAGACCATCTTTGATGCGTCCCCCACCAATGACTTTTGCTGCGGAAAAGAGGCCCTCTCTCTCCAGCACTATTTCCCAGACACGACGCAGTCCACAGCTGATGATCACAATGCCAACATGGTTCTCTTCTCCAGCTTGTTTCAACAAAGAGACGAACTCGGGATACATGGTCACGGCTGATGCCACCTCATGGCAGATGGCTTCAAACTCTTGATCGGCAGCGGCCTCTTCATACAATAACGTGGCTTGCCGAAAAGCCGTGTAAGAGTAGCCCAATGGACTGCTGAACAGCGTCTTCAGGGGCTTAGCGTCGTCGACTTGGCGACAAGTAGAGATCATCTCCCAGTATTTCAAGCCAGTGTCGATTGCAGCCAGTGTTCTGTCGGCGTCTAACACCAGTACTGTCTCAAAACGGCCTTTGCCAGCTGAAATAATCTTATCCAACGCACTTCTGGCATGAGCTAAGTTATGCTCTTCGCTGTGATGCTGAAAATCACGTAGCAGCACTGAGACTTCTCTCAACAAGGTCGATTGCCGAGAGAGAATCGCAAACAAAATGCTATGACTACGGCAGAGATCCCTGAGCTTGGTCTTCTCGGTTTGCTTCCATTTGGCCAAGTGGGTAACCGATACAGATGGCCGAAGCCTTCCAAGATCGTCCAGATGGCGTTGCAGGATTATCTGCTCAGGAACGTCCAGGTAGAGTATGTGGGAGAATATGTCGAGGTCCCTTTGGGTATAGACTAGTTGGCCAGCTTCTTGTGCTTGGGGCCAGAACATGAAATGTCCAGTTACGACTCCAACTCGTCCTCTCTCAGCACATTCTCTCCCGATAGAGCCAATCGCGAGCTGGCGCCATTGCATCTTCTCGGATTCAACAAGTTTGTGAAATGCGTCGAGCCCGCCGGGAACAAGGGCAGCAATCTTCTCCGAACCTTCATAGAATGCGAAATGGTCCTCTCCCAGCTCTTTCTTCAGCTGTTCCAGAAGAAACGTCTTACCGCAGCCAGGGACTCCGTACAGGCCGACCACTGTCGCTTTGATCTTGGGGGCAAACCGATTATCAGTACCGAGAGCAATTTCCGATTGAGGCCCCGTTGTCGGCTCCTGCATCGCGATTGAGACGTTCTCGTCGTGATGGGGAGGCATCTTAGCACGTCGTTGCTCTTGGAGAATTGTTATTGCAGTACAAAAGTCCAGTTTAACTATTGGTTGAATTTGAGTTTCGTTGATCTCCTGCTGGAACAAAGTAAACTGGAACGTTGGGGAAACAGGTTTATTTTATCACTCAGTAAAGACTTCCAATATGCTTCAGCTTATGTTATTACGCTAGGTAAGATGCATTATTATTACCCTGCGCGACCAGCTCATCAACTCATTACTGCATACTACTGTTTCGAAGACTCTGCGGCCAACCGTTAGATAAAAACTAGAACCAGCTCTCGAAGAGAGGCTTCAGGTGGGGAACCTCGAGGCGAGGGAAAGGGCAAGTGGTAGCACAAGGGAAGATAATACCAAGTCGTTGTTTTATTGGCCGAGAATCTCAATACACCGGTCTACACTTTGCGACCAAGTCAAGCTTTTCATCCAACCCCTGACAGATCTCAAGACGCTTTAAGGCTGACAACAAACGGCTTGGCGACATGCGCCCTGGTGTGCGTGGTGCACCCTGTGCTCTCATCTGGGTCTCTGCAGCACGCTAATTTTGGGGCCTACAATCGCTCGTTGGTAGCTCCAACCTAGCAATATCTCCTATCTGCGTTTCCCACTCTGTTTGTTTTTCCACATTGCAAGAAGCCGTCTACATTGCTCAGCGCTGGCTTTCTACAATCACACGCTCTTCTACTCCTGCAAGGAGTCCGAATTCATCCCCACGGCCCTGGAGCCGTTCCTTGGACTTCGTCTCGCTTAACGAAAGGAAGCCCATTGCTTTAGGCGGGGAGAGCCAATAGCTAGCGATAACAATCCTGAGATCGATCCGCAATTGCAACTAAGTCTATACTATTCGTTTAAGATGATCGATCCCAGTTTCCTTGATAACAGACTCAACCCTCCGCCTAGCCAGGATGCAACTGCGCTCGAAACATGGCAACTCCGAGGCGCTAACCTAAATGTATCTTCGCTCCATAGAGATCCTTAACCTCTTACAGACCCCATGTCCAGGAATTCCTCCCCATTCCCACTTGTTCTACATCAAGAATTTGTCCCAGCGCACCACCTCTCTGCTGCAAACACTTTTATAAGGGCGTAACGTCCCACAATTCACTTCCGATTTCTGTCCTCGTCTCTTCTCTCGACGTTATGACCTCAAGTATGCGGCTCTGTATTCCAAGTCTCATAGCCAACAGCATTTGCTTGTAGTAGACACGTCAGATGCCATACCGAGCCGTTCAGATATCCCGTCCTATCGTGTTTTTCAACCTCGGTTTTCAATACAGACCTGGTCTCAATCGCCACATCGTTTCAATACACAAAGAAGAATTGCCGTAGATTCGGGAAACTAAGCTCAGGAGAGAGGCTTTACATTACTGTAGAATATAGTATACGTAGAATTGATGCGTAAAGTCAAAATACATATTATTCTTCCGCCATAGAAGTTTTTCCGCCACCCAGGGATGGACGTTATGCATAAGTTTACGATGTTAGCTATAAAGACTGAGGCTTGTTCCAAAAAGAATGAAATATGGCATATAAGGATTCTGAAGAGCATTATGATGTATGGTCTTTCGTATACCCGTATTATTGAGCAATATAACAAGAAGTATTTTGTATACTTGAATGGCAAAAACCTTGAGTACAAAGAAACTTCTCTTTGTACATCCTTAAGTGGCATTAAAGGTTTCAAGAAAAACAAGACAAAGGAAAATTTTGCCGCTCAGTCGGGGAAATGTCACAAAATTTACCTGCAAACGAAGTCACGTCCATCCCTACGTAACGGAAAACCCCCCGTGCCGGAAAATTTAGCTGGTACATTGACTTTAAGTATTGTAAAATCTATGCACACCGCAATATCTCTTATAATTTTTTGTAAGTTATATCCCGTGGCCACTCCCGCACACCTTAAATGCCTCCGACTGAAAAAATAATGTCCGCGTCGTCCCTCTACGCCTGATTTGCAAAGAGTCTCGTTTTGTAGCGTAACAAACTTTCTCTACTATAGCTGCACCACCGAGCTTATACTGTCCCTAAACAAATAAAAACGTCTTATCTGAGCTCTAAGTCCCCTCGTAATATGCAAGAAATCGTTAATAGCCCTTTGGCGGCTGTGGCGTCCAAATTTATGCCAGATCGCCATGCGAATCGGTACCTCGGATCGAAGCGAATGGAGTTGGTGGGGAACAGTCCCGCGCCCCGCATGCCCCACAGCATTTACGTTTGCATTTTCAATAGCAACGCCTTAGGCATCAAGGCCATCATGACTGGATATTGACGCCATATCTAGCTTGAGTTGTCCAACTTTTATTTTCCTTGCTATACATAAAAGGGTCGCATCAAAGCTTCAAGGCCTTATTATTGAGCTGGAAGTTGTTATCGCCTTTGTGGCTGCCGTGGCATGCAATATCATACTGAATCGCCATCCGGGTCGGTACCTCAAATCCAACGAGCCCGCATGCTACATGATTACCACACCAGCTGACCGAATTTCACTTATGTAATCATTGCCAAGTATAACTTAATCATAAATTTGCTCCTCACAACATCTATATATACATTCAAGGTAAGTTGAATCAATGAAAATCTTATTTAGTATAGATACATGGAGAAAAAGAACTACTATACATGAGATATTGGCTGTAGAGCCAGAGGTCAAGGACGAGACCTTAGGCCAAGCTTTCGAAACAGCTTGTGCCGTTTTGATATTGACGAAGGCTTTTTGGTACCTAGATGCAACGGTCCTACTTGCAAGTCGTCCGCACGCTCTTCTATTTCAATTGAGGCCTCGTTCTCTACCCCGGCATGTAAAGCACAGAAGTGGTCCCGCAAAGTCTCGGACTTAGCATGATCAGGTCCGAAAACTTGCTCATACCCACGTAACGCCTTTGAAAACATAGTCCTGGCCTTCGCTAAATCAGCTTGACGTTCAAAGAGAAGGCCTAGGTTCAAGATCGTGTTTAGCGCTGGGACGTAAGTAGTGGTATTATCTGGACCGATCGCCTTCTCGTAGCCCTGCAGCGCCCGCTGGTACATCTGCTCGGCCTCGACGAGCTTGCCTTGGCCGGCGTAGAGGGCCGCCAGGTTATTGACCGTGKCGAGCGTCGACGTGTGCTCTGGGCCCCATGCCTTCTCGTAGCCTTGCAGCGCCCGCTGGTACATCTGCTCGGCCTCGACGA
>QYAO01000146.1:0-18476 GCA_003988895.1 Hyphodiscus sp. D1413
TATAAGACTAAATAAAGCAATTAAACTTAATAGTTTATTTAATATAATTAATATAAAGTAAAACGGTCTAGGATTTTTAGTCCTAGACTATAATGATTCGGTCCCAAAAAAAAGCGGGGACCGTTTTCAAAAACGGTCTCAAACCTTCAGACCGAAACTTCAAATGGTTTGGTCCCAAATTATTATAGGGACCGTTTTTGGAAACGGTCCAGGAATTTTGAGACCGAACCGTAATTTTTTGGTTCGGTTCGGTCTGGACCGCGGTCCCATGGTCCGGTCCGGCCAGCCTAATTTCGAGTCTCAATCTTGCCTCAAGATCTGGTCCATTATGGGAATGGAAATCAATGCTTCTTTGGATAAGTCAATTCGGATATTACTAAAGCCGCTATTCCAATCATTATCAGACAAGACAGTACTCTCGAACTATAAGCCGGGTATATATATGGCATCAAGATTGATGATCTGCTTGTTTTATATCCCTTGGATTATACTAAGGGTGACTCTAGAGAACAAGAGCTCTCAGGGGCTATAAAGGTTACCGATACTAGAGTTCTTATATCGGATTTGAAGTTATCAGATACACTATCAATACCTATTCAAATAGGATAGATGGCGAAAGCCCTTACTCGATCCGCCCTTAAAAAGTTTCCAATACGACTCGCATCCGAGCTTCTATATCGGGATGAATGGTTGATAGCCCTAAGAGGCCGATCACTTGATATTCATATCGATATAGAACAATATCTATTCACAGTTGATATGGTATTAAAAAATGGAAAATACAAAATTCCAACCAAAGCAGGGCACGAGATCATTGATCTGACCAGTATACCACAAGACTAGACCGGCATCGGCCAGGTTGGGAGCATCCTGGAGTACCTGGCTCGATTTCAACTAGTTAGGGATCTGTTTAATGAAAAATCGACAGATCCTTTCTAAGATTCCTTTAAGGTATAGCTCATCAGCAATAAAAAGTCTTTCGGTCCAGATTGCTTGATCGAACTGGAACATAATACTATAGCAGAGTTGATCATAGAAAATAAAGGAGATAGAGATCTATATATTTTCGTCTATGATCTTGGTCCTTGCTAGCAAGTAGAGAACGCATACCGCGGAACGAATATAGTTATCAGACCATAGAGCAATAGACAATGAAACAAACCTATTCAGAAGAAACTCAAGATGATGATCCCCGAACGAATGAGAGAGAAAGGACATACTTCATATAAAGATATACTTAAGGTCTTTGTTACCTCCTAACCAATGGATTTCGACTTGTTGGAGTTGCCTAAGCTGGGCGGACGGGGCCAAACGCCTCATACTGATAGGACTGACCAAGAGAGTGGTGATGGACAACAGAATTGGGCGGCTATGAATTTTTCTATCGATATTACCCTTCCAGAATAAGTATTTTCGAAGCTAGAGTCTCGCAGATCTCCTCCACAATCAGGCGCGACGACGAGGAGGCGATTATGATTTTTAGAGTAGCCGTGGTTTGGACTGTTTAAGAGTAGTCATATAATGTAACTAATATAAAAATATAGGAGTTTTTATTGAATTCACAAACTTAGAATCAATTGAATTCAAAGTACTAATGGTTTGTCTCGTCACGGGTGCGTATCTCGACACAGGGACGGACGTTAATGGATCTGCCATAAGAGATGAGACGAGGAGTGGGCTGCAATGGCTGCAAGCGCCACGGCAACCACTGAACGATATCCATGTCCGAGAGGGACCTGATAAGATTGATATATGGAGACCAGACTGCCCATAAGCATTGATAGACATATAAGAAGTATAGTCCTGATAGATATACTATATGTTCTATAAATCAGAGGGAATTTGATGGTCCCATAGATCGGTTCATGGGAACGGCATTCAAGACAGAAGCGGGGGCTCGCTGCACTAGCGCGCGCTTGTGCATGCGCCCTACCATTCTGAGCTTTCGCTGGAGCTTCGTCTCTCCTCCCACCAACAACAAACAATTGTCAACCTCCACCACAACTCCAGATTCGCGTCGCAGATTTTATATCGATTCAAGAAGGTCCAAATACCTCATTTCTGGAGTTTGGCGATCTGCGGAGCTGATTCGACGCCTCTGACGCGTTTGGCGCAAGTCGAGTTCACTTTTCTCCGACAACTCTACAACTACTCCTCTACAACTCTTCTTCTCAACCAACCTCAAATTCCGTGACAGTCAAAGGCGTTGATCGATATTGTAAACCTCAGCAGCAGCAGAGGCACCGAGCTTCTGCACTACCTCAACTCCGCAACAAAACAAAACCAACCTCCCGAACGACATCAAACGCCCACCTCAGAATCACTGGAGAAACATCAGCTCCTCAACCAAAGTCAAACCACGCTTTCCAACTACATGAAACGCCCTCCCCAGAAAAACAACCATTCAAGATGCTGAGACTCACACACAGGAGTGTCCGTGATCACGTCCTCGAGTTAAAGGACATAACTGTACATGGTATACAGACAAAGCATACAACTAATGACAGCCAATCGCTTTCCAGAAGAATAAGACCAAACTCTATGACTCTAGAAAAGACAAGGAAGAAGAAAACAAGTTCTAGAATGCAATCTTCCCCTGACATTTCAGCTCAAAACCCGACATAAAACCATCGTCGTCTCTGTATCGTTACACATTCATCATCATAGATGCCTTGTCGAAGTGAGCTGACTAGGAAGATCCTTCAAATTGGCATCGTCATGAGCTACCATTATCACCCTCGCTATTGAAAGAACCAAACAATGAGTCCGTCCTGTCATCAGACATCCCAAAAATCTGGGTCATTGGAAAACGGAAGATCTGAGTGGTCCAATAGCGTATTGAAGAGTTCAGGGGGTTCTACAGTCCCAGCATCAAGCTGGCTTCGAAACATATCCCTTGAAATCGCAAGTTCATTAATTTCCTGGACGAGCTCATTGAGTTTCTTGTTCCTTGCATCCTTTTCGGTTTCGAGCTGCGCTTGCAACTTCTCGATTGCATCTTTCTTGTCGGCTTCAAGCTGCGCCTACAACTTCTCGATTGCATCTTTCTTGTTGGCTTCGAATCGCCCCTTTTCGGATTCCAGTTGTTCCGTGAGTTGTTTGTTATGGGCACAGAGCGCAGGGTCCCATTGCTTGCACAGATGCATTAACCGCAACCGCAATCGCAGCCACAATCTGGGAACGGAGACAAATTCGGAGGAGAGCATTGAGATGGTCTAATGTGATCGCCTGGGCCCTGACATTGCGATCACAATTGAACCAAAGAAGGATTGGATGGAGAGGGATTAGATGATGAATGGATGAGAGATGACGAGTAACGTTCAATGAGGATGGATGGATAAATCATACACAGACTGAATTAGAGCCATAACCGCAACGGCCAGGTCCATTTCACTTTTCATCCGAACTTTGAATAGAAGTCGATGCCTTTTGTTGCAAGTCGCTCTCAGTGCACCAGATGCTCTCCGAACAGTGAGACTTATCTCATAGATCCTAATGAGAATGTCGCACTACCCAGTAGCGGCTTCACTTGACGCGGCTGCAGCATCGGTACTGACACGACTCTCCAAATACGCCTTCAAGCTCTCAAACGCCTCATCAAACCTCTTCTTAAACATTCCACTAGCCGTCTACCTCACAACTCATGCCAACAAACCACCCATCTCAGTCCAAGTATCATACTCCGTCTTCCCATCCCTCTCCACAAAATGGTGCATCCTGGATACGCCCGTCTGCTTCCCACCACTTCCTACCACAGCCAGCCTCACGTTTGATTCTGGGGCTGGCCTCGCCGTCTCATCTGCTGTTGGCCACCCGATACATCAGCTTCGCTAACACCGCTCGGCTGGCAAAGAAGTACACCTGAATCGCCTCTGGGGTCCGAGATAGCCTCACCCCCATAGATGGACAGGAAGCAGCTCGACACCTTCACGAGCCGAGAAACAAGAGTGTCGTTTATAGCTTCTTGTGCTTCTATTGCAGTTGCAGCAAGTGTTATAGCGTCGACCATAGTATCGGTCTTATAGATTGATGATATTCCAGCCATGTATGCTCGTTCAAGCCGAGTTCCAGGCTCGTACTGATCTTGATGCCCTCTTGCAAGCCGTTGCATCACTAGAGCAGTCGTTGATAGGCCATTTTGTACTGTAGGAGTCTGTGTAAGTGGTGTAGACGTTGTAGGTAGGGCCGCTGGAGCTGAGCTTGAAGGTAGCTCGAAGAAAGAGGGGTTCCTCCGAGTACTTGAAGGTGCCACACGTGATAACCCACCTCCAAGAGCACCCCTTGGCCTGCCTTTGCCTTTGACTTTCAATGGATTCAAGTAAGGCAAAGCTTTATCTCGTGATTTTCGCCAACATTGCCACTTAGCGTGGCAGAGACAGGTGGCGCAAGCGGAACACGTCATCTTTGCACCGCCACTCTACAGCAGACATCCTTTTAATTCCTGAGCTCCCCTCGACTCAGAATATATCTCGATGCCTTTTGTCCCAGCCGCGTCTCGTTTTATTTTTATAGTCAGACAGGTACGGAGACCAAGCAATGTAAAATCCTCACATCCACTAACTGAAAAAGATATAAAATGACTGGAAAGATTACAGACGCTCGGATCAAAGAGCTACAGAGTCTTCAGAAGAGGAAGAATGAAATTGCCGAGAAGCTACGGGCGAAACAAGCTGCTATGCAGGATCTGCTAGATGCTATGGACGAGGCCACCCAAGATTCCACCCAGTCGTCTTCAAGAGCGGCATTGGAAAAGCGTGGAAAAAACAAGGGGAAGCCTGTTTTCAGCCATCAAGATGCCCTCGAGGTCAATCAACTTGAGATTGCGCGATTAGAGGAAGATTACGCGGAGGTTATAAAAGAGTTGGAAGGTTTCGAAACTTTGAAGGATAGCGTTTGAAGTTCTTAGCGTGTGAAGGGGTTTCGACGGGCGTATTTCCAAACCAAATAAGACGCTCCAGCCACGAGTAGAATGCTGCTCCTGCGTAAAGTAAATCTTGAGAGAATATTTTTCCAGGTGCAAGGTATTTCCATATTCACATCGCTTGTTAGGACAGTAGCGTCTGTGATCCCAAGAGACTTTAGCTCCAAGCCATATGCCACGAAATCTCGAGTCTTCCGCTCTACGATGGCTCGCCGAGTTGGGTCCTCTTCCATAAACCTTTCTATCCGACCTTCCAGATCCTTCTGTTTGTAAAGGAAGTGATCGAGATATCGTGCCACGAAATAGTCCATTTCAGTCCAGTTATCCAAGGCAGCTTGGACTAAAATACCTCCATTCTCATGTACTCTCGTCCATTCGTTTGATAACAGTAACTCCCCGTTAAACATTTTCAGCTCTTGGTCTTTGACAGCTTGCCGAAACTTGTCTAATTCGCTGACGTAGCGTGTGTATAGCGAGGGAAGGGCCAGGAGATCAGTGCCTCGATATGTTAACCACGTTGGGGGCATGAAAAATTGGAGAGGAACGACACGACTCCATTCCCAGTCAAGAAGAGCCACAATATCCATGGCCTCGTTAACCATTATATTGTGGGGTTCCAAATCACCATGCGCTAGCACGAATGGGCCATTGTCGAGCGTATGATCTAGCCACTTCTCTTTCGTGAACTGGGAGAATTGATGGAGATTGTAAAGAGTTTCATTGCCATCCTCTTCACTGTAAACACTCTTTTTGCCCTTCTCAAATGCGTTCTTCGCAATGTTCAACAGAAGAGACACATAGTCAGAAGCTGAAACCAGTCTACCTCTAGACCCAGCGTGAATACAAGAGGGTTGTAAACCCTCCAGCTCTTGTTCATTCAAGCCAATTGATATCAGCCTCGTACAGACATCGATCCCATCGGGGCCACAAGAGAGGACACCAATAGATGAGAACTCAAGTCGCCTTAGCTGTATATAGATGCATGCCAACTGATTGTAGAGATGTTGTCGCTGTTCATCTGACAGGGTCTTTAATCCCACCTCAGAGAGTGTTCGGCCTTCAATGTATTCGAGAATCATGAATTGAGTGATGACTCCAGGGTTGTCGCATAAAAGAGAGCATGTTTGAATGCGAGGGATAGGAATTTTCGTCTTTTCAGCAATAAGTCTGAGGGAAAAATCATTAGCATAAGCATTTGTCTTGCTCCTGAGGAAGACCTACTGCATAGTAGCAAACTCCCTCTCCAACTTAGCTCGAGCCCCGAAAGCTAGGCACGGTGACAGAGGCACGCGAACCACCCAACGGTCCCCCTTCTCACTAATCTTCCCATCAATGCGAAACTGAACGAAGAAGCAGATATTGTAGCTCCCTCTCTTGGGCTCCTTGAAGAAATCACAAGGGTCGTTATCGTGGTATGAGGATGCTAGGCGACAGATGTCGCCTGGCTTGATAGCATCGATGAATTTGTCACGCGCTCGGTGGATGCGATTCTCGACGATGCGATCTAACATTTGTTGGCTGGTGGGGGAGGGAGACTGGGTTTCGAGGGCGTGTCTAAACATTTCGGGGGCAAATTAGTTGAGTTTATAGACTACCGCTGGGGAACAATACCTGACAATTGAGACCAGTTCCTGGTTTTGTTTGTGGCACAAGCGGATGGAATAGTCGAGCTGATGGCGGGGATGTAGTTGTATTTCCTGAAGATGGAACAGAAGTTGGGAGTTGACCAAGGACGCGGCCGCTAGTGGGTTAGACATTGAGATATCACGTGCCACAATACGCCTCATGTTTTTATTGGGTTCACGGT
The DNA here is from genome assembly GCA_003988895.1 of Hyphodiscus sp. D1413. Lineage (NCBI taxonomy): Eukaryota > Fungi > Ascomycota > Leotiomycetes > Helotiales > Hyphodiscaceae > Hyphodiscus > Hyphodiscus sp. D1413. The sequence continues at coordinate 6,729 of QYAO01000146.1, forward strand.
TCCAACCAATCAGGCAACAGGTGGGTTAGATCTCTCACAACTAGCAACAATGAATGGGGGAATCAGTTCGCATTGATCACTATATAGGAGTAAATCTAAATGGCCCGCCTGGCTAGCTAATAAGGTGTGTGTGGGCGATACGTGCACTAAGACAGCTTGCATACAATCTAGAGCTTCGTGAATGAGAGACAGTAACGTAAAAATATAGAATTTTACGGTGTGTTTGGGTATATGCGACATATCTGCGTTGGATTTATGCCATTTTTCACCCCCGCTATAACTATATCAATGCGGATCCCTTAAGTGGTGCTCATCAGGCGGGTTACCCGGTAGATGGATGATGGAATACTTTTTCTGATAAGATTAGTCTTCTTCTTTTTGGGAGTTGAGAAAGCTTATAGTTGTTCGCCACCGATTCGTAGAATTTGTGGGTTGTTGGTGGTAAAATACCCCTGTTTCTGTAGGGGGTCAATATTCTGATGGTATCACCACCATTAGCTGACAACAATTGAGTAACGAGAAGATAACCTCTTCGAAATTTGAATGGAGCAATGATACCATCGCGTATCAGAGGGCTGAGAGCTGATCTCCTCAACTTCTTGCATGTATAAATGTTGTAAGGCATCCTATTTCCATACAGAGTATATCCTGTGTCTCAACACAATGGCAAAAAGAAGCAATCCGTACAAAGGGAGTTCAGGGAGAAAAAACACATTGGTCAAGAAAGCTCACGAATTGGGCCAACTTCCTGGGTTTGAAATAGCTCTGTTCATTCGTCGGCGGGGCCGAGTTACCGCATACCGTTCGATCGATGACGAATCTTGGTGGCCAGTGAAGGCAGATATTGTAAGTCGAATAGACAAATATCTGGCATGTAACTAATTCGAATAATTCAGGATTTCGCATACCCAACGCCGACGAATCTTCTACCGCATCACTTCGAGAAGGAGAGCACAGAGCGAGTCAATGATACTGCTACCGAGTAAAAGATACTACTCAGTAGATCATTAATAAGAAATCAATTCAAATATTTGTTCGATACGGTGAAGTCGAGTTGTGAGCCTGCTCAGGAACAAGAGAAGAGAGTGTAAAGCAAACCATATAGCAGCGACGATTAGAACAGACAGCATCTCTCTATAAAACCCAATGGACAATTTTCCTCTATATTTAATACAATTTGTTCATATTTATTGCTCGACATTGGCATTTATTCGAGATAGCATCGCACTTGATGCTCAACTGCGAATGCTCGTGATACTCTTCTTCTCCCTTCTCTAATTTTCACAATCAAAGACCTCCTTTTCTAGTCTTTCGCGTTTTCCTCAGTTCCAATTCAACGCTTGTGAAGGAGGTATCGAAGAGAGATCTTGGAGAATAATAGGTATGGCATGGACTTTTCACAACCGAAGCTTTCAGGAATTGATGAGATTATCCTATCCTAAGCACGACATGTTCTACTTTGAGGTGATTAAATGCAACGTGTGCCTATCATTTTCGCAGGCAGAGAGAAAGAGCGATGCGAAGGCATCTCATCTTGGTTGGCCCGTGATCGCTGCCTCATATTATGGTTTCCAAGACTGTGTCGTTACTGTGCCTTTGCAGCGCTGGCCTCACCTTGCGATTTTAGAATAGAAGTACAATTAAATTAGAAGGACAGCGGAGTCATTTGATTAGTTTAGACAGTTGTGACCATTACATTATATAACGAGATCGAGCATTAGATCTAATTTCCATGGCTTCAATGAGTATTACCTCTTGAGATAATTATCGTGGGATGTTGTGGTTCGCTTGTAGATTCAATCGAAAGTTTGACCTGATGGTATCCATTTAGCCAAAATAATGTCGGAGCGACCGATTTGAACGCGCCTTTTCTCGATACATACAATATCAATTGACAGAAAGTAAGGATTTATTGGTTCGAAATTCCGCCTACACAGGTGAATGAGTGCTCGTGATTTTGATGACAAATTTGCGCCTGAAAGGCGAGGTTTTAACACGAGGCGCTAAAAGAAACTCACAAACCCCTACCTTCTAATGGCCTCAAAACTCTCCCACCATCTGATGATATAAAGGACCTTACTGATCAACCAAAATGCTCAATGCTGTTTGTTCCAAACGATTTCAATCGACTACGAATCCGGCAAATTCGATTCGATATATCCATGAATTCATCCCTGCTAGTATAATTCGATATATTGGCGGGGGGAATTCATATCATATTGGCATTATTGAGGATAAGACAGTACTTAAGTACCCGCTGGTCCAAGGCGAGAACATATCGAGTCTCAATACCGAATACCAAATTCTCAAGGCTCTGGGAAGCCATAGGAGGATCATCCAGTATCTTAGAATGATAGACGATGGCTTAAAACTCGAGTTGGCCAAGGAAGGCAGCATCAGTAGTTATATGGAAACAATAGATATCACCACGATCCCGATAGACCTCAAATTGAGATAGGTATAATAACTCTCAGAAGCAGTTGATTTCATCTATTCTAGAGGAGTTATTCACTATGATATTCATCCAAACAACATTCTCCTCGATGATAAGCTTGATATAAAGTTATTAGACTTCTAGGGCACATATAAAGATCTTGATAGACATGCAATGGAGAGCACACGGTTCTGCCTTCCTCGAGAACCTATAACCCCTCCGAATGTGACAATAGATCTCTTTGTCCTAGGTTCAACTATATATATAATTATGACTAGACATGAGCCATTCCTTGACCTTCTAGACACAGAGGTTAAAGAACGTTATAGGAAGCGACAATTCCCTCCGATTGATGGTATCTTTGGTAGTGAAATGGTTTGGAAGTATTAGATAGAGGCTTATATATCTATGAAAGACTTGTTTCAGGATCTGGTTGATCTCGATGTCTCTATGTTGTCGAGGGATTTTACAACCGATACGTCAAACAGTAGTCCCAAGACAATCAACGAGCGGGATATATACAAAGAATCAAGTATCTCATATATAGGAAAGTATTAAGGGTTGGTATAAATCCCTTGGCCTCAAATGTTATTACCAGCTAAGGCAGCAGTATCCCTGATGAGTTCCCCGTTGCCTCGGCGTTGATCGTTGCGGATAGTGGCCGGTACGCTGTCGAATTTGGCTCCTCTAGCACGCCGCTTTATTAGACATCTTTCCTTTTTTAGGTGGTCTCTCTAGTGAGGTGGTCTTATGGCGAGGTAATCTCTTTAGCAAGGTAGTCTCTTTGGCGAAGTGGTCTCTATGGTGAGGTGATCTCATTAATACAAGTTACCTGCTCCTATAAACGCCTCTCATTTTCGGCCCCGTTTCTTTCAATGCTTACTTCTTTATAAGTTGTAGTATTAGATTAAATGCTTGGGTCTTAAGCCTATATCATAGAAATTAAGTAGATCTGTATTTGCTAAATATAGAATTTTCTCTGGTCCTATATCAGCCTCATGGTTTCGTCTCAATGAGTGTCATTACCTAATTATCCTACCCTACTTTATATCACTGCTTATATGCGTCCTTTCTCGCCATTAACATGAGCCTTTTCACCACCATGCCAGTCGTTCTTTTCATATTAGCAGCTATTATGGAACTTGGTCTATATGTGTTTGCTTTATAAGCAGAGAGATTCAAATTCATAGGGGTGATAGTAATACTTATATATTATCATATATGCTATTCTACTTCATATACTAACCTCGACAGTTCTAGGGTATTGAACACCAAAGACTCCTGTGAGACGGGCTACCAAAGCCAAGCCCCAACTATCCCTTTGATGTCTGGCTCTAAAACTTCGCATTTGGTACATTTCAATGCTGTCTTGGATTTGCTATGCACATCGACTGCTAACCATTGCCGGTATACCTTGTGAAGAATGTTCCTCTGGGCTCTATAATAAGGATCAAAGACATGTATGCTCTCAAGGGCATTGTATCGGGAATCACTCACACCTCGCTTGCCTGGGCAAGTCGTAGGGCTGAGTTTTGGTGCTCTTGTTGTACATTTGTTTTGTCCTCGTTCATTTGTAGTTGAACTTCTGTAATTAGAGGAACTCAATGCAAGATAGCGCTTGTCTGCCGCACTTCATTTGATCAATGGTCTGCGCTTTGTCAAATATTGTACTGATCAAATGTGCAAAGCATTACAGGTCGGCTTACCGCAGTGGTGCTCTGACTTCGCCTGCGTGTAATCGGCCTCAGTAAACCGTTCTCTACAACCACAGGTTGGGAAATCCGTGGCTCCTAGATCGAGTGTGACTTTACTCAGAAGGCTTTGCGAGTAAAGTGGTGGTGATCAAACCCATTCGAATGTTGATGGTCAAGATGACCACCTCGCTTAGATATCCACATCAGACTAGTAGCAACCAGCACAAAACGGCTGGCAACAACTTCGGATCTCGTTCTTCTTGTAATTTCAGTTATAATGTTAATTAAGTAATTGTAGACGTTCTCAAAGGGGCACTAAGCGATTTTCCCCTTGATCAAAGAATGAGTCAACCAGGACTTTGTCATTTGCGAAGGGTTCAGGCCTTCTTGGGCCGTCCATTAGATGATGCTGATGAGGCTCCTCCAAGTCCGACAGATCCAGGAACACCTGAGAAGGTTCGAAGGGTGCTCAGGGTGTTACTTAAGAACCCGTGGGATGACTACAGCTATATTCGACATGTTGGCCCAACGACATTAACACTGCGCAAAGCATCATCTTTCCAGCTTGCCAACATTCAAGAGGTTTCTCATTTTGAAGTTTTAGGGGACCCACCGATCCTTCCCCAGATCAATCATCCTAACATTGCAACCATCGAAGAGATATATTCCTATGATGATAGGATTTTTCTTGTCACAGAACATCTTGACGTCTCTTTCGCTCAGTTGGAATTCCAGAAATATGATCTCGAAGAGCGAGAGATAGCGACAATACTTACCGAAGTACCAGATAACCCCACTACAACAAGGCAATGGCTGATGATAGCAGGTTCTAAAGGGCGTTGCTTATATCTCTTCGCTGAAGCTTTCTTGCAAAGACCTTTCGCAGGAAAATATCTGGTTATCTCTTGATGGAGATATCAAACTTGGTTGGTTTTTTCCACATATAGAAGACAACATCTGCTCATCCACTCGCCCAAGTCCTAGATCCTCGAGAGCTCAAGTATGACAACCTACATGAGAGCCCTAGAGTCTCACAGGTATTATTGGATTTTCCAATATTAGCCGAGATCATAGAAGAAATGATGAGAATTCTGTCAGCCATCGTTGCAGGTAAGCCCACTGCTTAGTCAACCATTGCTGCCCAGCGCTGATACCCCAGGCATGAATGAAGCGGGTTGCGGGGTGGCTGGCTACCCCACTGTCCACACTTCACCATCAAGCAGAATATGATGCCCTCCCTCCATGTTTGAGAAGACCTCCGGCAATAAAGTATCAATCAGACACTCGTGTAATTCAAGATGGCGGTCAGCTTTGATAAATAATATGTCCTTGGCTTAGGTTTGATCAGAGTAGAAGCTGATCTGTGCGGATAAGACTTCTCGGTTCGAGGACCTTCCAATTCCTCGTAGGTCCAGACAGCCAGGACCGCACGCTGTTCACGATCCATACTGCCAGTCTCAACGAAGAAAAGAGTAGGGTTATACGTACACAACGGTCTCCGCCATTTGAGGAAAGATGAAAACCAACAAAGGAGACGAGCCAGCGAGATCAGCCCACCGCCTGCCAGCACGATAGTATCCTAACAGCGTGCTTCTCTTTAGGGGTTCTCCAGAGACATCTTGCTTCGCTTTAAGGTACATGTCAATAGCAACGGTGGCATCGCGTATACCTACACTTCGATGAGTATTGCCTTGGATTCGATCTGTGGCCGCCACAGTCTTGCAATCAAGAATAGTGCTTGCTAGATGCATGTACGCGAACCGTAGTAGGAGGCGTCGAATCCGGTTTCCCTTCATTAAACCTTGTACGATATCCATCGCGGCTATGAGAGACTGCTCAAAATTGTTGTTGTCGGCTAGAGATTCAGCTGAGAATGTTATTCACCCTTCGTGATCAGAAGGCGGGCCACGACTGTTACTTGAGCAGCCTGCAGCCTTTGGGCGGTTGCTTCGCGAAGCTGGCGCTTGTGGTAGAAAATTATTGGTACGAGGAAATGGCTGGCACAAAACTTATGTTGGCACCAAAGTCCAGTTGGTGCCATGAAACTATTAGTACAAATAATTTGGTGGTGCCAAAGTACCTTTTGTACCAGGAAATAGCTGGTGCAAACGGGTAGCTGGCACAAATAGATCATTAGTACCATCAAAATACTAGTGCCATTGAATTCCTGGTACAAACAAGCTGTTAGTACTAACGAATTACTAGTACTACTAAGACTACTCGTGCATCTTGCAGCTAGGTCACGTGTGCAAGGGCTGCTTGGCTTAGTGACGCAGCTTGTAGAGACTCCCTAGCTCACTTTCACACAGCACGAGCAAGACAGCAGAAACTTATGTTGTAAAATTTAAGAGAGCTCTAGACTGCCCGAGAGCTCGAATTTTGTAAACAATATACCCCTCTTATCTCAGTCGGGCCCTCTTCTTGCCCCGGCCCACCTCACTCGACTCAGTTTTATGCTCAACCTCCACCTTGGTCGCATCTGGGTTGGACTCAAACAACTGCCTCCCCTGAAATCCAACCATTGCCGTTCCGTAGCATCGTTGTCGCAATCTTTTCCTTGGCAATGCATTCCTCCCCGTCGCATATGCCTTAATAAGTTAAACTCATATAAATGTGACTTGGGTCAGTAGGACTGGCCTTTTGGGGACTCATTATTACCCGAGAGGTCTCGGCAGCCGAGATGAAAAAGGGGAGAACTTACATTGCATTGCAGATACCCAGCCTCTGATTGACGGCTTTCACGGTACTGTTAGTCATAATCCCTCAGCAGTCGTCGGTTTACCCGTTTAAGTCTTTCGATGTGTTCGTTGAGGTCTCCTGTAAATTCTAGGGGAGGCAATTGAGCGTTCAAATGCCTAGTAAACAGGTGAGGGACATATACGAATAGAACTTCGATTTGCTAGCTGAAAATATCGCATTGCCTCGTCCGAACTCTGAATTGGGGGTCGCAGCCTTTTCCACCATACTTCGCATCTAAATCTAAGGAAGTCAGCTCATGCTAGAGAGGAAACAGTATGTGTGGCCATATGTCATAGTTCGGTGAATCGAATATCCTCTTCGATGCAAGGCGCTGTTATGGGTATCTAGAAATCTGTGTTGACTCAGAAGGTTCAAGTATTACAGTTGAATACATATATAACATACTATCTCAGAGCTTTCTCCATGCTAGTCTAAGAAGTTCGCGTATTGTTTCCTTGGTGCCTGAACTTATAGAGGGGAAGTTTTTATGTATAGTACGCCTTGTTTTAGCTGGAATTTCGGAGCTCATATTGCAGGCCAATGATATAACATGTGAAAGAGGGTGACTGACGGATGGGAGGAAGACCCTATACCACCCCTATTATATATATAGGTCCCTCATAGTCTCTGCTGGCAAGTCTGCCTTGCTATTTTTGGTGACTGTTTATCCTTCTGGTAGCTCCGCTCCCGTGGCCCCTTCGTTTCGCAGCTACCCATTGCCATATCTACCTATACCATGACTGGTAGCTTATACCGAAGGAGAGATCACGTTCTGCCGAGGTGGCTTAGAGACACCGAGATCGATCAGCACCCACTTACTATTTGTATCTTAGGAAATCCCAAGGTGACTTTCGCTTCTCGTATCTACAAAGGAAGCTCCTCGATTTTCAGCTATTCTCTATAATAGAGACGGGCTGGCATATCCAAACCAGTAAACCGGTCAGAAGGAAGGAAGTTCCTGAAGATACTAGCTCTACTTCAAAGCATCTTACTAAAGGTACTATATTAAACCCCTGAGGAGCTGGTTAAGACACCCACCATACTGCCTCGAATATGGTTTGAATAGTGGGCTGGATTAATAAGTTCGGACATATAGGCAGTCTAAAGCCGTGGCTCCCATGAGCTCCAAAGATATAAAGGGACGAGCTTCCCTCCCTCTATCAACTATCTTCTCCTCATCATTTCACATTTCTTCTCTAAACTATACTCTTCTATCCTCTATCATAAACCAGACTTCATCTATAGAGCGCTGCTAATACGACTACGAATTCTTTCCTGCGGATGGATCTCCTCTAGCATATGACTCTTTGCTTAAGGATATTAACCCCCCTATATATTGCTATAGAACTTTGATCGGCCTATCAGACGAGATAGACGTATAGATCGCTAGTAGAACTCCCTACTACTACCTCAACTCCTATGAGCAGGTCTATCATCTTATGAATACGGCGAGACGACATCGACGAAAGCTCATATAAGTACCATCGGTAATAGAGGCGGCCAAGAATGCGTCTAGCTACTATCAGGGACTATAGACGATAGCGCTTGCCTCACTACCTACCGCTATCGTCTGTGATATTATAGCGCTATCATACTATCTTACTCAAATAGCAATAGCTCTATTTCAGAGCAAATTTGAATAAATAAAGGCAGACACGGGAGTTTTAGACGAGATTCTAGATAGTCTTTGGCTTAGTCTAGTAGTAACTTTCAGAATGGTTATAAGACTCGGTCTTAAAACCCATAAATCCATGGAGCAATAGATCTAGAATGGGGAAGGCCATATATTTTTGGCGATAGCGAGGCTCCTAGAAGCTTATGGGTCATGCTTTGCGCCTCCTGATATGGTTTTCCTCGCCTTATATAAAAGATTGCCAAAGGAGCATTGCTTTAGTACTATATGGCTCTATTTTAAACAAATTCATGACTTAAAGGAAGTTCTAATGTTTATTGGTTTGTTTCTAGTATAAGACCAGGATGCTTCTATAGTGCTTAAATGCTGCCTCTGCCGAGCCTTCCCAGCCCTCAAAGAACCATTTATAGATTCGGAAGAGGAACCTGGCTTATCCCACATTATATAGAGATTATGCTATATTAAGGACGAGATACTAGGATTGATGTCTTTTAATACCAGGAAATAAGGCAGTTATACCATATAAGGCTAGAGAGTTTGATGGCTAGATAAGCCTAGTATCTATATTTATTATCGTTTTGTATGGCGGGTTCTAGGGTTTGCTGGGGCAGTAGGACAGACGGAGACCTTATTTACGAATACCTTATGGGATAGGATAGAGCGAGAAATTCATTATATAATAGAGTTAAGTAATAAATAACTGATTGATTTAGGCCTAATTCTTAATGATGAGACTTATTATATCAACTTTCCTTTATCTTAAGCACTGCCTCTTATTCTGTGTTCTCGTTTGGATACCGAAAGCCCGTTTATTTTCCGAGAGCTTAGTAGATTTATCAAGATAATATATGAGCTCATAATTATAGGCCGGATTTTGAGATCGCTTGTTTCTGCTCCTATGGTCAGGCAATCTAAACTTCGCATTTAGTTTCTGCCTTTCGACGAACCATTCCATTGGCTGGGGAAACCCACTGATACTCTAATAGAACAATCTGCTAAACGAAAACTAGAGATTGACTTGATCTAAGGGATAGTATATATAGAACTTAATCAGCTTCTGAAAGCATCTATATAACTCATAGAGATCGTTTGGGGCTAGGAACCCAAGCGAAGATTCCTGATAAAGGAACTATATAAAGGGGTAGCTCGTTCTGAGACTCTATATAAGGGCATGACTATCCGGGCTCTGGGATAGAATTAAACCATGGCATATATACTGCCTACCCTCGAATACTAGAGGCCCATTAAGCTAGAAGAAGAAGGATACTGCTTTGAAAGCCCTAGTAATGCCCTCTAAATCGCCTAAGTGATGATAGATCTGATTAGGCTGCTATATGGGTGCCCATGGATAGGTTATTTAGAAAAACTCTATCTATCTATAGCTATCTATCAGATAGAATAACCCACCTATGGGTATCCATCAGGTAGAATAAACCCCCCATGAGCACCCGGTGGGTTCTCATGGGTGGGATATATGACTCGATTATCCTATGATATTTTATTTTAAGACTTATATGTCTTTTTATATTAATTTTTATATAAATCACTTAAGCTGGGTTGACTTTTTAAAATATCTTAGAACTAATTGCTCGAGCTCTAAAGTGACCTTTTAAAAGAAGACCCCCTAATGATTAGTAGCGCTCGGATTTCCCATCTAACTATAGCCAGCTATTCTATATCTCATTCTCTAAACCAAGGCCATATCCTTTTATTAAATAGTTATGTGTTTAGTATAGATTATAATAAGGTTTACTACTATCATAGATTAATATAAAAATTAGTATAAAATGACTAGAAACTTACTCTCTAGTTTAGCGATAATAGCATATTCTATAGCTTCTTAAAGTATATTAATTACTAGTACCTAGATCCGAAAGCCATATCTTATTATACTAATATCTTCGATTATTTCTTTGACTAGGCGATAAAATAGTGCTTTTAGGATCAAAAGCTTACTAGTCTTCTAATAGTATCTGATCTTATAAAGTGCCTTAGCTAAATAACTAATTAGTATTTTATATTAATATTTCTAATAATTAGAATAGCTTACTACTAGGTTTGAGCTTATAATATCATTTTAGAATATTACTAGACTTCTTCCTAGCCTTCTTTATAAGAGGAGTCTTACTACTAAGAACCTAGTAAGCGATCTACTTAGTTCTTATCATTTTATACTACTCTAATTAGTATAATGATTAGTATAAGAGGACAGGAGCTTATAAGTATAATATAATCTAGTTCTTATAAAAATTTTAAAGATAAGACTAAGGCTTAGAATATGATAGAAGATATAAGGGGTTAACCCCTAAAGAGACTCAGGACTGGCCCAAGCTAGTCAGAGGTCAGCTAATAGACTACTTATGGTCTATTACTAGGACAATGGATTGTTTATGACCTATAAATACTTATATTTAAGACTCTTATATTATACTCTTAGTTCCTTAGTTTATTCTTAATCGTTTAACCTATGACCTGCCTTATCCTGAGTTATCAGAAGTAGCCTATTATAATAGAATAAACTCATCCTTTATCTTTAATTAGACTAGGATTAAGTCCTTTATAGACTAGTTGATAAGTCGGTCGTCTGGATTATATAGAAGTAAGTCTGTTATAGACTGGTTGATAAGTCGGTTGTCTAGATCGCATAGAATAAGTCCTTTATAGACTGGTTATCAAGTCAGTCGCCTGGACCGCATAGAAGCAGCGTCTACTATAGACTATAATTGAAGTTATAGAGAATACTAGCCTACTAGAGCAAGCAGAGAGCATATCCCAGTAGTTGATAGAGTTTATAGAGAATCAGAGAATAGTAAATGAGTCACTATAGAGGTCAAACTAATAGCTGTCCTTATAGCTAGAGATACTGGTCAATAATAGTCCTCAGAGACCCCTTATAGACATGAGTCCAGCTTCAATACCACTAATTCGACCTATTATACCTCTGATAGACCTATAAAGCAAGCCAAAACACTCATACTACTATCCTAATCTATATACCTATAAAGACGAGTCAATATACTCCTAGTTCTGAGGCAGGCTAGAAGTAAAGCTCTGAATTGATATATAAGCGATTAGATAAGAGGAGGAGCAGGTATAGTATATAGTAGATTACCTAAGGGGGCTGGCTATAAAGAGGATATACCTATGAATAGAGTTTATAAAAGATATAGACTAGTTTATAGTCTATGAATTGTTTAAGTAGATAGACCTAGTATTCATAGACCCATAAAAGGAGGCTAAGGCAATGT
>QYAO01000147.1:0-13653 GCA_003988895.1 Hyphodiscus sp. D1413
TCTCTATAACCTAAGTTTTATATAGAAGAATACCCTTATCTATTTATAGATTAAGCTATAGACTATATTAGGAGTAGATGACTATATTATAGCTGAGATCAATGAGGTAGCTATTATATATCTAGACCTTAATAGTTATTAAGAAGAGCGAGTCTTCCTATATATAGTATTAATTAGCTACTATGATATGATTTTAGAAATACCCTAGATTATAGCCTAGGATATTAGAATTAATGGCCTATAATCTGAGTTATAAATAGATAAGCTAGATAGAGTAATTATATAGAATAAAAACGAGTTCTTATAGGTTAAGCAGAATCAGACTAAGGCTATAATGATTTTAGCTACTTCTGTCTAATGACTATAAAAAAGGAAGAATAAGAGTAAGTAATGAGTCGAGGTATTTATAGCTAGTATAGTAGATATCAATAAAGCCCTAGCTATAAAGCAGTTTATAGACTTATAAATAAAACTATTAGATTAGATAAAGTAGTATCTCCTTATATTTAATTAGAAAAGAATAGAAGTATTACTACTCCTTTATAGAACTAGAATAGATTACTTAATTAAACTCGAAACAGACAATAAAGGAAAGGAGAAGGAGATACTATAAGGCCTATTATATAGTATATCAAGAGACAAGCTTCTAATACTCTAAAAGACTCTTATAGACCTACTTAATAAGGGGTTTATCTGGATTAGTAGTTTATTAACTATAGTCTTAGTTTTCTTTATCTATAAACTAAGTAAGAGACTAAGGTTTTATATCGACTACTAGGACTTAAACTATATAACTAAGAAGGATCATTACCTACTATTACTAATCTATAAGATATTATAGAATATTAATAAGGCTAGTATTATGAATCTATTATACTAGCTTCTTAACCTACTAGATATAATATTATTAGGGATTAGCTGATTCTCGCTTAGCTGATTTCTACTTTGAACTAGGGAATATATAAATGAATAAAAGGGACTTCCTTTCCTTTTTTCCTTCTTCTTTTCTCCTTAGTTTAGAATAGTCTTAATTGAACTAGTTTATCTATCTAATAGATTAGAACTTGGTTTTATGATATAATTCTAAACTCAATCTATACTTTATTCTCGAGAGAGAATTAAAATATATCTATAAATATTTACTAGTAATGTCTACTTAACCTAGTATAGTATTAGTAATGCCTACTAATCTAGTATTTATTAGTAATATCTACTGATCTAGAATTACTATTAGTAATATTAATTCATTTTATACTTAGCTAATAACCTTATATATTAGAATATTAGAATACTTAGGAGACTACTAGTAATAGTATAGCCTATTAGCGACTATTACTATAATAAGACTATATAAAGAATAAGAGACTATTGATCTTATAATATAGTAATAGTAACCTCTATAGAGCTGATACTCCCTATAGCTAGAACTCAAACAAGACTTTGACTTTATCTACTTTAAGTAGGAGATAAAGGCCAGACCTAGAAACCTATTTGATTATATCCTTTAAGCGATCATAGAGAAGGAGAGACTTAAGGAGAGAGTCTTAGAACTTAAGAACCTATTTAAGATCAAGGAGATAGAGAATACTAATTTCTATAATATAGTAATCTAGAATATAATCAACTAATTAGGAGGAATCCAGAACCTAGAGGCTATATGACTTAGTAAGTCTATAAAACTCCTAGACCTACTAGTACTTATAGATGATAAGGAACTCCGGTTTAAGGACTAGATCTAATGAATTAAGGGAAAGCTTATAGCTAATACTAATCATTATTCTATAGATGAAATCTAGAGAACCTATATAATTAGACGAACTAATAGAGAAGCAGCTAGCTATATTATATTATGACTCTAAATAGACTCTATAGACCTATATAAGAGCTTAGTAGACCTATACTAGTACCTCGAGGACATCTATAAAGACCCTAATCGAGTATTTACTACTAAGGAGGACTTCTATAAGCTCTATATAAAGAAGATAGCTCCTATAAAACTTAAGTATAAACTCAATTATAAGCTTATATTTGACCTCTAATAATAAGTAGTTAATAAGTCCTATAACCTAACTTATAACCTTAAGCGATTTACTAAATACTACTCTATTACTAATCAGATCCTAAAGGAAATTGATGAATAATAGAATTATATAAAGCGCCTAGCTAAGAAGATACCTAAGTATATGACTATATTATCTATAATATAATCTATAAATTCCTTATCTATAGTAACTAGTATAAATACAACCTTAGTCAACTAATAAAAGCTATAGTAGGAGGGCAAGTACTTCTATTATAAGGAAGCTAGATACTATATATATAAATGTCCTAAGAAGAAGGTTTATATAGAAGTCAAGATAATTGAGAATAGTCCTATATTATAGAATATAGGTCGGCTATGATCTAATCATATGATCTCGATTACTATTAAGGTCAATCACCTGATTAGTATTAGTCAGGGGTAACTGCCTATATATAAGCTCTTACTCTTACTACTTTATATAATTAAAGCAATTGATCACTCCTTTTAGAACCTAGAATCGAGTATAGCATGATTGATATACATCGAGAATATAATAGTTATGAGCCTAGCTACTACTTAAAACCTTTAATTAGACTATACTATGATTTCTAGGGATCTTTATTATCCCTAATCTAAACACTATGTCGACCTCTATAATACCTATAGAGAAGTCAGAAGCCTTCTTGAGAAATCGGAGTAGCTAGCCTGCTTAGTTTATATAACTTCGTTTCGACTCTACCTTCTGAAATATATAGTAATTCATCGATCTAAGTATATCAGACATACTATACTTGATCGCGACCAAACCTACCGATCCTCCTATAATCAAAGACCTGATCAAATCACTAAACGATGATCGCTTACAATCTCTATGAACATGAGAAGTAGATGATCGACCAGTCAAAGAGAAGGGTCCTAAGCCACGTATACCAATACTAGCTAGATTCAATGATATAAAGGAAGAGTATACTACTAGGCTAAGGAGCTTTGTAATACAATAGATAATATAGGTCTAATGATCGATGTGTTATCAGTATATGTGGAATTGGGTGTGATCGTCTGTAGAGGACGAGCTCCTAAGGCCATATCTTGAAACGCTTATATGAGAAGATCAAGTATTACTCTAAAACATGGTTCGACTTCTTTAAGCCTAATTTGCTCTATCTGATGATATATCTACTGACTATATAAGACAAGATTATCGCTGTGTTCTCTAAATCGCAAAGCAAGGATCGATATCTCTTATATAATGGTATCTCGACTAGTAGAAGGCACTAGGCCACATATATATATATAAGCTTCTAGAGATTGAGGGTTTCTTAGTAATAAAGGATTTCCTTGATACTATATTAGCAAAGTTTATAATAGTATAGGGTTCCCAATAGCTTATAGATGTCATTGTAGCCAAGGAACTTGATGAGTCGATTCATATACTCGATCAGTATAGACGAGCTTTTAAGTCGCTAATCTAGTATATAATATTAGGTGGTTTAATAAGCGGAGTTTTCACAATACTTAGTAGCAAATCTGATCGTATATCTCGGGGGTATCATTGCCCTTATAGAGCTAAGGATCACTACTAATAGAAGCCAGAAGACTGCTTAATTCTTGAATATACTATTTATAGATCAACTCAGAGATCAATCACTATCCTAATTGAGTCAGAGATCAAAGCGATCCGCTAGCGATTAAACTCTATGGATTATATAGAATTACAATCAATGCTAGAGAAGAAGGGATAGGACATTTAGGTATAAAGGACTGGAGGGGTTTATCCTAGGGTAGTGAGTATATAGATGAGGTGATTAGTAAACTCATTTGAGCTACTAGAGATATCTAGAGCTTGGTTTGAGTAATACCCTATTGTATTAGGATCGCTAGAGACGTCTGAGACCTGATTTGCTATAAGTGCTATACCCTATAAAGGATCATCTGATATGACGGTATAGTAGTCTGAGAATAGGATACTATTAGCTAATACTCATACTCTTTTAATACTTTTCTTTTATTATACTATTCATATAGACAATAAGCTCTTAAGCTACCTTATCTAGGGGGTATATTATAGAATATAGATTAGCTGTGATCTAATCATATGATCCCGATTACTACTAAGGTCAATCACCTGATTAGTACTAGTCAGGGGTAACTGCCTATATATAAGCTCTTACTCTTATTACTTTATATAATTAAAGCAATTGATCACTCCTTTTAGAACCTAGAATCGAGTATAGTATGATCGATATATATTGAGAATACAATATCCTATAATAGAGCTAGGAAATGAGAGTACCTAGAAGAAGACTCCTTTTTAGGTCAAATAGATATAGATTTATATATATTAGATTTAAGTAAACTTATAAGGGGAGACCCTCTTACTCTATCTTATACTATTAGCTAGAATAGACTTAGTATTAAAATCAATATACTTCTTAATATTAGAATAGATAGTTTTATCTTTATAGATATATAACTTATAGCTTAAGCAAACGAATTCTTTAGTATCCTAAATTATATCTTAGGAATATTATATAAGATAAAAGGCTATAATAATAGGTTAAGAAGTCTGATTATCTATTATCTAGAACTATATCTATATATTTCTAGATAGAAGCTAAGAAAACTCCTAATACTAATCATATTACTTAGAGGCTATGATATTATTCTCAGATAAACCTAGGCTATAAAGTATAATACCTTGATCGACTACTAGAATCATCAATTACTCTAGCTAGATGACTATATAGAAAACCTAAGCTAGAATAAGGTTATAATTATATACTAAAAGAGCCTATTTCCTCTTATAGAGGAAAAGTATTAGTAAGACGCTAATCAATAAGATAAGAAGATAGTAATGGCCTAAGATATATAATAATCCTAAGGAATTCTATAATATACTTTCAAAGACTAATAGAGGCGGGAATATTATACTATAAATAAGGAACTCTTATTAAGCAAATCAGAAGCTAAGGATATTTATCTTATTAGATAGGATAAACTATATACTATCCCTAGAATAAATCCCCCTATGATTAATATCTATAGGATATTAGTAAATGCTTTTTATCTAAACCTAAGATAAGAGGAGAATAAGTACTTTATAACCTTATTATATAAAATCGATTGGAAACTATAGGACTAAGAGAATCAGCTACTAGACCTAAATAAGAGATAGGATTAGGAAATAGAGGCTTAGTAGCTTATATAGCTACTATCTAGTTAATATCAGGAATATATAGATATCTTCTTAAAGGAGGCTTTAGATATATTACTATCCTACTAGTCATATGATCACTGGATATAGCTAGAGGATAATGCTAAAGTAGAAGACCTAGGATATAGTCCTTTATATCACTAGATAATAGCCAAGCTACTGGCTATAAAGAAGTACTTAATAGATAATCTAAATAAAGGATTTATTAAGAGTAGTTAGGTATCCTTTATAGCTCCTATTCTCTTTATTAAGAAAGCTAATAGGAGTCTAAGGTTCTATATCAATTACTAAAAGCTTAACCTTATTACCTAAAAGGATTAATATCTCCTATTACTGATTAATAAGACCCTTATATACTTAGTAAAGGCTAAGGTTTATATGAAACTCGATATATAATAGGTATTCTATTGAATTCAAATGAATCTAGAGAATAAGGAACTAACTACCTTTTATATAAGATATAGAGTATATAAGTATAAGGTCTTATCCTTTAGACTAATAAATAGACCGGTAATATACTAGTAATATATAAATAATATCCTATTTGATTATTTAGACGACTTTTATACTACTTATCTTAATGATATCTTAATCTACTTAGAGGACCTTCTAGAGTATAAAACATATATTAAGAAGGTTTTAGACCGCCTATAATCAATCAGATTATAGGCCGATATCAAGAAATCGGAATTCGATATTACTAGTATAAAATATCTCGGATTTATTATAGGAACTAATAGAATTCATATAGATTAAGAGAAGATTAAGGTTATTAAGAACTAAAAGGAACCTTATATAGTAAAGGGAGTATAGTCCTTCTTAGGATTCTATAACTTCTATCGATGATTTATTCTAAACTATAGAAGGATAATAAAGCCCTTAAATAAGCTAACTCAGAAAGAGAACTCCTTTAAGTAGGACTAGATATACTAAGAAGCTTTTGATTAACTAAAAACCATTATAATCTTAGTATTAGTTTTGGAATACTACTATAAAGACTATATAACTATAGTAGAGATAGACTCTTTAGATAGAGTTATAGAAGGAGTATTCTTATAGTAAAACCCTTTAACTAGACTATAGTATCCTATTATCTACTTCTCAAAGACTATATAAGCTACTAAACTCAACTATGATATTTATAATAAAGAGCTATTCATAGTTATACTAGTTATAAAAGAGTAGAGAGCTTAGCTAGAAGGACTTTAAACTATAAAACCTTTCTAATTCTATTCTAATTATAGAGCCTTAGAATACTTTATGACTATAAAGAAGTTATCTAGATAATAAGTAAGATAGATAGAATTACTCTCTTAATATCATTTTAAGCTTTAGTACTATATAGATAAGATAAATAAATAGGCTAATACCTTAAGTCAAAAGACTAAAGATATAAAGGAATAATAGAAGGCAAAGGACTAGTATTAGATAAAGACCCTTCTATTATATAATAAGATTAATGAGTTAATATTAGAAGACCTAGAGCTCTCTTATAGTACTAATATAATAAGTATAGAGGTAGTACCTATTATAGCTAAAGAGATAGATATTCATCCTATTAGATAGGATAGAATCGATACTATATATAATAGTCTATAACTAATAGACTATATATTAAAAGAGAACTAGATAGATCTAGAGCTTAAGGATCTCTATACTAAGGCTATTATAGAGGATAAGGAGACTTAGAGTCTCTGAGATGACTTACTCTTATAATATAGAAAGCTATATATTAGTAAGGAAAAGATTTAAGAGATGTCCTTATATATGACTATTATCTAAGAAGTATATAACCAGTCATTAATAGACTACCTAAGGAGAACTAAGTTATAATAGTTACTCTAAAGCCAGTACTACTAGCCTAACTAAGGAAAGGATATTGATTGATACTATATGAATTATTATATATACTAATGATTATATATCCTAAGAGATAAGAAGCCGGGATTCCTATACTAACTGACTATACTAGACTAGCTATAATAGTATATTACTATCGACTTTAAGAAGTATTCTAAAAGTAAGTCAAACCATAATATAGTCGTGATATTTATAGATAGATTTAGTAAGAGACTAATTATAGTTCTTATATAAGATACTATTACTATAAGAGAACTAATACTAATCTTTCTAATCTATATTATATAGTATATAAGACTTCTAGACTCGATTATATTAGACTAAGGACTATAATTCATATCAGACTTCTAGAATAAGACCTATTAATAATTAGGGATTAAGATCAAACTATTAACTATAAATCACCTATAAACTAATAGATAGATAGAAATCATAAACTAATACTTTGATCAAAGACTTTATCTATATATCAATTATTATTAGGATAATTAGGATAAGTAGATAGTAATATTCGACTATTAGTAAGCATCCTTATAGTATAAGATAATAGACTAATCTCTATTCCTTATCGAAAAAGGATTTGAATCAAGGACTTCCTTTGACTAGGAATTACTAATATTAATAAAGATATTCAAAGAGTACTTAAATTATATAGAAGCCAAGTCACTAGTTCAATGATTATATAACTCATGGAAAAAGGCTAAATCGAATATATAAGATAGCTATATATAGTATACTAAGTAAGTAAACAAGTATTATAGGGAAGTGGATTTTATAGTAAGAGATAAGGTCTAGATTAGTATAAAATACTAGAAGTATAACTAACTAAGCTATAAGCTCTTAGATCAAATAATAGGACTATATGAAATATTAGAGAAAGTTAGATACTCATTCTGACTAAAGCTATTAGAGTCGATAAAGGTATATCCTATCATCTATATAGACTTATTATAAAAAGCTACTATAGACCCCTTACTAGGATAGTAAAACCCAGAACTATTTATACTAGAAGTCAATGATTAGGAAGAGTATAAGGTTAAGGAGGTACTAGCTATAAAGCTTCTATAAAGGAGACTAAAATACTAGATCAAGTAAAAGGACTAGGATTTAGACCTAGAATAGTATAATATAGAGGTATTATAGAATAGCCTACTAGCTTTATAGGAGTTCTATAATAATAATCATATAAAACTAGGCCTATTAAAGAACTTATTATACTGGCTCAAGTATATAAAGGATGATATATTCTTAGAGGGACGAGCTGATGATAATTCAGAATAGCTCGAGGATAAGCTAGCTTTTTCAAAGGAGGGAGTAATATTATGATTCTATTATATCAGCTTCTTAATCTATTAGATATGATATTATCAGGGATTAGCTGATTCTTACTTAGCTGATTCTTACTTTAAGCTAGGGAATATATAAACGAGTAAAAGGGACTTCCTTTCCTTTTTTCCTTCTTCTTTTCTCCTTAGTTTAGAATAGTCTTAATTGAATCAGTTTACTTATCTAGTAGATTAGAACTTGGCTTTATAATAGCTAGGTAGTTTATAAAGCTAGATATAATCATAATATTCTATAAGATCTAGATTATAGATAGTAATGAGTAGAAGATAGCCTTTTAGACCTATTATAGACTATTTAAGTAGCTAGTTATCCCTTTCAGACTTATAAACATATTAAACATATTCTAGAAGTATATTAACTATATATTATAGGACTATCTAGATGAGTTCTATTCTATCTATATAGATAATATCCTAATCTACTTATCTAAGAATAAAGAATAGTACTAGGAATATATTAGTAAGGTACTCTAGTATCTATAGGATACTAGTTTATAGGTTGATATTAACAAATATGAGTTCAAAGTCTAATCTATGAAATATCTTAGGTTTATCATTAAAGTAAGAAAGGATTTATAGATAGACCTGGTTAAGGTTAAGGCAATTAAGGACTAGGAGTCCCTATTATTAGTAAAAGGGATATAAGGGTTCCTAGGATTTATAAACTTCTATTATAGGTTTATTTAGGAGTATTTAGATAGAGTATAGCCTCTAATAGACCTTACTTATAAAGATAAAAAGTTTAAATAGTCTATAGAAGTAAAAGAAGCCTTCTAAAACCTAAAGGAGATTTTTATAACTATATCTATATTAGTCTAATTCAACTATAATAAGGAGATATAGATTGAAACTGACTTATTAGGATAGTATATCAGAGGAATACTTTAGTAGCTTAATACTTAGGGGCTCTAGATCCCTTATACCTTCTACTTAAAGAAGAATAATTCTATAGAATATAACTATGAAATCTATGATAAAGAGATGCTCGCTATTATATGATATCTAGAGGAATGAGATACTAAACTATAAGGAATCTAGAGTTTTGAGATCTATATAGACTATAAGAACCTAGAGTACTTTATAACTATCTATAAATTGACTAAGAGGTAGATGAGATAGTCGCTAATCCTCTCTTATTATAACTTTATCATTATATATATCCTAGAGAAAGAGAATAAGCGAGCCGACGCTCTATTAAGAAGAGACTAGGACCTATCTATAGATATAGATGACTAATAGCTTATAGACTAGAACATCTAACTACTAAAGCTAAGGATACTAGTAAAATATCCTACTATATGAGTAATACTAGTATAGATGAGTCCTAGGAAAAGGGAGGGAGTTATAGATAGATAATCTACTAATACTTAGGTAGGAACTCTATTAGATAAGCTTATGGATTAGAAAGGGGCTATAATAGACAACCTAGAATACTAAGAGATCTATAAGGCAGTCAAGGATGGCCTATAGTCAATGCCTAAGCATTTATAGCTTAAGGTATCAATAAGAGAGTACTTAGTATTAGAGGAAGGATACCTCTAGTTTAGGAGTAGACAATGAGTATTAGTCAAGCAAGACCTATAGACTCATATCATTTAGTTTATCTATGACTCTATAGTCATAGGATACCTCAGATAAGAGGACATATATACCTTTATAGCCTATTAGTTCTACTGGCCAGGAATAGTAAGGGATATCTATTCCTTTATAGATAGCTATAATAGCTATAGTATAAATAAGTAGTAGAGAGAGAGGCAAAAAGGCTTTCTTAAACTACTATTAATCCTAGACTAGCTCTAGTCCGAAATATCAATAGATTTTATCGAGAAGCTACTAGAGTATAAGGGCTATTAGAATATGATCATAGTTATAGACTAGCTAGGGAAGGAGATTATTATAGATAGCCTACTAGACCTAGAAGCAGAGATAGTAGCTAAGTAGTTTATTAGATAGTACTACCTATATTACTTCCTACCTTTTATTATTGTCTCTGATAGGGGGTTATAATTCACAGATACCTTATAGATCAGGGTCTACTAGGTCTTATAGATCAAGAGATGTTTATCGATGGCCTTCTCCCTAGAAATAGATAGGGCTATAGAATGGATAAACCAGAACCTTAAGATATACTTCTAGTAGTTTATCTTATATACTTAAGATGATTGGCTCTAGTAGCTACTACTAGTAGTATCAGCGATTTATAGCCGAGTTATAGCCTCTATAGGTGTCTTATCATTCTTCCTATCTCATAGATAGGATCAGACCCTATTCATAGACTTTATAGACGAGCTCATAGACTAGAATGAGAGGGATTTACCTATTATAAAGGCAGACGAGCTCTTATAGAGACTCAAGGATGCTTATAAGTAGGCCTAGGCATCAATAGTAGTAGTATAAGAGGCTTAAGAGAGGTATATGAATCAGTATCGAGCCCAGGCCCTAGTATTTAAGGAAGGAGACCTAGTTTAGCTGAGCCTAGAGAATATTAGGATAACCCGACCTAGTAAGAAGCTTGATACTAAGTATATGAAGTTTATAATCCAGAAGGTAGTTGGCTCTTATAACTACGAGCTCGATATATTCCTAGGAGTATATAATGTCTTCTACTCATGATTATTATAATCTATCAAAGCAGTAATACTACTAAGTCAAGTGATTATAGATATATACCCACCTATATAGATGGTAGATAGTGAGCTATAGTATAAGGTAGATGAGATCCTAGACGAAAAGGAAAAGGATGCCTCTGCTCGCTACTTAGTCAAGTAGACTGGCTATTAGAAGCCTATATAAGAGCCAAAGCTGGCTTTATAGGAGACAGTAGCCCTCTTATACTGAGAACAGAAGCTATAGACAGGCCTATAACCCATAAGTAGGCGACGAGAGCATAGCCTCATCCGAAAGGGCCGTCTAAAGGAGAGGAAGGAGGGTAATATAAGGGATTAACCCCTAAAGAGACTCGGGACTAGTCTAAGCTAGTTAGAGGTCAGCTGATAGACCACTTATGGTCTATTACTAGGACAATGAGTTATTTATAACCTATAAATACTTATATTTAAGACTCTTATATTATACTCTTAGTTCCTTAGTTTATTCTTAATCATTTAACCTATAACCTGCCTTATCTTAAGTTATTAGAAGCAGTCTATTATAATAGACTAGTTTATAGTCTATAAATTATTTAAATAAATAGACTTAATATTTATAGACCTATTATTATGATTCTATTATACTAGCTTTTCAAACCTATTAAATATAATATTATCAGGAATTAACTGATTCTCGCTTAGTCGATTCCTACTTTAAGCTAGGGAATATATAAACGAGCAAAGGGACTTCCTTTCCTTTTTTCCTTCTTCTTTTCTCCTTAGTTTAGAATAGTCTTAATTGAAGATCAGGACTTGGCTTTATAATAATATAATAAGGGAAATAAACATTCTTAATAAAGCTAAAGCTTAAGATTTCTATAGCTAAGTATTTACTAATATATAATAATAAGATAATGTTCTAGAACTAACTTTAGGTTTTATATAATAAAAAGCTCTAAATGATAATGATTTAAATAACTTATGACTTAAAACTCTATAGCTATCTTAGAAGAGAAAATATAGTTTAGATCCTCTTATAATAATACTTCTAGTCCTAAATATCTTAAGATATCTAAAGGTTTATATAAAACTATAACTCTTATAGATAGAATAAAGTATAGAGGGATATAAGATAAGGATTCCTAAAGCCTCTATTAATCCCTAATAGAATATAGAACAAAATCTCTATAGACTTTATAGTCGACTTACTAATAAGTAATAAGTATTCAAACATAGTTATAATTATAGATAGGCTTAGAAAAGGAATAATATATAATAGTCTAAAGGATATTATAGTAGAAATGATTATTAGATAGTTTATATAAACGTTTTACTAGAGATATTATCTATCAAAAGTAATAGTATTAGACTATAGAATATAATTCATTAGATACCTATAGATAAGAGTATATAACCTCCTAAACATTATAAGAAGACTCTCTATAGTATTCTATCCTAAAACGGATGGCTCTATAGAACGAATGAACTAGATAGTCAAAACATACCTTCGAATGTTTATTAACTATACCTAAGACGACTAGAAAGAACTACTCCTGTTTGCTGAACTTATAATTAATAACCATATAATAGTAGTAACGAAAGTAAGCCCCTTTTTCCTAGAATATAGATACTATACTAAACCCCTCGACATTTGATATGAGCTCTCAGACAAAGATATAATACGATCACTAATTCAGAAGGCTAATACGATCGTATAAAAGCTAAAAGACGTTCAAGACTGGATACAATCAACCATGGCTATGGCCTAACAAACGATAGAAGACTCGGTGAACTGCCACCATCAGTAGGCCCTAAGCTTTAAGGTAGGGGATAAGGTCTGGCTAAACCTATACAACGTTCGTACGACAAGACAAACAAAGAAGCTCGACATAAAGCAGACAAAGTATATGATCACGAAAGTAATTAGAACATATAGCTACTAGTTAGACACGTTACTAGGAATCTATAATGTGTTTCACTCCCAACTACTACAGCCTGTCTCGTCTGACCTACTCCTAAGCCAGGTATAAGACGACACATAACCTGATCCACAGATCTTAGAAGACGACATAGAGTACTCCATAGAATCGATTCTAGACGAAAAGATCATACGAAAAGGACATAAGACGACGACGAAGCTTCTCGTGAAATGGAAGGGCTACGCACAGCCAACGTAGGAGCCGTACGACGCGCTATAAGACACAGCAGCATACGAAAGCTAGACGGCCTCCCGAGGAGAAGGGGGCTAATGTAACGGTTTAAACCCGTACAAGTGCTTGGCTACCAGCCTATGCTCACGTGCTTACGTGAACCTAGCGCAGGAGACCAATGCGTACACCCCCTTTAAAATCTCTTCTCTATAGCAAGCTTCTTTCCTCTTTAGTTAATTCTTCTTATAAATCAGACAACCAATTGTTCAGCGTTCTTCCTGCCTTTGGCCCGTGACAGGCTAGTTAGACAGAGGAAAATAGAATATAACTAAAAATAAAGACACTCAAAAAGGTCTAATTTTGGTATGATAAAGCCTGATAAGAGTAATATATCGATGATTCACTTTCTACTGATATTGACACATTTCCTTGATTAATTTGAGCCCAAGTACGTCGACTTACGACTACTTTT
>QYAO01000150.1:0-13023 GCA_003988895.1 Hyphodiscus sp. D1413
AGACTAAATAAAGCAATTAAACTTAATAGTTTATTTAATATAATTAATATAAAGTAAAACGGTCTAGGATTTTTAGTCCTAGACTATAATAGTTCGGTCTCAAAAAAAAGCAGGGACCGTTTTTAAAAACGGTCTCAAACCTTTAGACTAAAACTTCAAATGGTTCGGTCTCAAATTATTATGGGGACCGTTTTTGGAAATGATCTAGGAATTTTGAGACCGAACCGTAATTTTTCGGTTTGGTTCGGTCTGGACCGCGGTCCCACGGTCCGGTCCGGCCAGCCTAGTCTTGAGCCGTCCTTGGCTTTGAAGGTTCTCCTTTTGTCGACCTGTAGAGAGCTCTATACCCTATCCATCAAACATATACGTTTACCTCGCTCTATATAGCGGTCAAACCGATGGGCATTCTTGGCTCATGCTTCTCTTTGCTTCTTGAAATTCAATCTCATTTGTGTCTTCCTCCTTGTAGGCTAGAAGGTGTTAATCGAGATTGGTGGTTTTCCAGTCTCATCTGCCTTGGTTAGTTAGAAGGTCTATTCTTTGAGAGATTGGGCTAACATTAAATATAGCTCGCCGTATCGAGTCTTTGTACCATCCCGACCATCCTTCAGATTCATTCTATAATAGCCAAGTCCCAGAGGCAGTATTCTTGCTCTCATAGGGTATAAGACTTGGAGAAGGCACTTGATATAGATATAGGGGGTGGGATTCCGAACTTGGAAAAGGCAATTGACCTCGATGTAGGCCGTCAATACTTGAGGAAAGACACCTCTGCTGAGCTATACAGAGAGTTTGATTACGGGTCATATACAACTGTATGGCTGTCAAATCTGGGATATCGCCTACCCCAAGAGATACCAGAGAAGCTCGGTAAAGTTGGGAACCTCAACCAGATCCTTAGCGTGCTAGAGTTACCAGATGAATCTTGGGAGATGGTTGTGCTCAAGTCATACCTACTAGAACTCGAGAATAAGCTCACTAAGATATTCTCTGGTTATGATATTGATCTAGACTATAACCCCACCGAACCAAGTAGAGAAGATATTGAGTGTCTTTATATTATAGCCAAGAATCTAGAGTTATGAGCCAAGTCCCAGGAGATAGCTATATTCATAGATAAAGAAGACTTAAAGAAGTTTTATATTATAGCAAAAGCTCGAAAGGTTAATGTGTCTTCGCATATAGCAATAGTTATGATGACAAAGGCTTGGCCTACAGCAGTTGCTTATTACTCTTGCTTGCTGGAACGCAACAGGACCTGGTTGAAGGAAAATGTTCTATAGAAGAGAGCGCGGCTATTCTGCATTCCTTTCTCTGATACTTCGGACGCTGAACTTATACGTTTCTCATACACAAATATATTTCAAAACTTCATGCTTTAACTCGAGTCTTCACATGAATCTCTCTCTAGTATCTGATATTAATGGCACGTACGGTGGTACAACGGCGTACTTAGGCAGTTCTTACCCAATGTCAAGTCACTTTTCGTCTGATGTTAGAGAACATGCCACGTGGATGTTGAGACTGCAAGATGCGATAAGGATGGCATTGGCGAACACATGTATGAGACTGCAATTTATATGCATGATAAACATCTTGCCTACTGGCTATTACTTCATAAATCCACCCAAGTCCAACAGAAAAAGAAGCAAGTAGAGCACCGGAATCCATCATCAAAGCGTGGCAACAAATTCCTCCGCTGTCATCTTCTGGTTGTCCACGTCGGCCATATCCGCCTTCGTCCTCTCCAAGTCTTGCTCGTACTGCTCCTTTTGAGCCATCTTCTGCTCGGTAAATTTGTCCATCTCTTCTGTTTCGAAGAATGGCTCTTCGAGTTGATCCCACTTCTCGTCACCTACGTGATGTCGCAGCTGCGAAAAGGGGAGACTGTGGCGATGATTGAAGCCCCACGAGAGCATCATGTGGAGCCACATGGCCCCCGAATCCTCCGAACGCCTCACGAGGTCAGAGAGTGCTTTCTTCCCCCCCGGCATCTTCTCTTCTTCTTCCTCTAGGACGCGTTTGAAAATCTCTAGGTACCTCTCGTATCGGGCGAGGATCTCGGGGAGCTCGTCCTCGTCCAGGTCAGTGTCCCAGTTGTTCAGTCGATCTTGCAGAAGCCACCACGGCGCCGAGCCAAACAGCTGGGCCGGTCCGACGTATGACCACTCGAAATCCACCACTCCAACGACGGTCAAGTCCCCCTCGCTTCTAACAATCAAGTTCGCCAGGCCGAGATCGTCGCAAATGAGTTTGAACGGGCCACGGTCGTAGTCCCGCTCAACGAGATCAGGTATCAAGGATTTCAAGACGCTAAAGGACGCATACTTGGCTCTACCAGTATATTTTCCACCTACCGAGTTCGGCTGAGAAAGAAGTTGTTTCCAATCCTGTTCGAAGAGGTACTGGAAGTACTCGGTTGTCGTCGAGAATCCCTTGCTTCGATCATCTAGACAGAGATCAATTGGTGAGTGTCTTAACGTGATGAACCAAAATGTTGGGGAACGTAAGAAAAGCGTCGTGGCGCACCAAACGTATTGACTCCTCCAGTCTGTAGGATGTCATGCACCTTAAATGTCAAAGGGCGTATCGGCACGGAGAATCCAGTCTTGGGCGATGGCAGACTGCCGATGCGATCAAAGTCGAGTTGGAAGAGCTGGAGCAGGATATGGGCAAGCTGCTTATAGAGGAATTCGATATCGTCATCGCTAATGTCCGGTTTGAGGAGCCTCGTGTCGTTGTTCTTCCTAAGAAGATGATTGAGGCTCACGCCCTCGATGAAGTTCATAATGATGAACGGACCCAAGCCGAGCGGGTTGTCGATAGCAAGACCCCAGGCCTTAATGTCCGGGACGGGAATGGTAGTATTCTCACGGATAAGACTCAACACCTCAACCTCCATGGCAACCTTTTCGTCAGCGTACTCATCGCAGACGTTGCCGACGAGAGGGAGGCGGAGCAGCCAGACGGTGCCGTCGCTAAAAGCCACCTTTTGACAGACGTTGTATCCGCCATGGATAAAGGCGCCCTCGAGGTGACAGGAGAGTCCATCAGGATGGAAGGTCGACACCCACTCGGGGAGACGGCCAGTTACACGAGCGTCGTTCACTTTGTCGACCCAAAGTTTCGTCTGAACTCCGTGGATGAGCTCATGACGCTTGTTAACGTTCATGGCATCGTATGAGGCTTTGAGTTATGGCTATGGAGTGTTTGAGGGAATTGTGGTGTGGCGGTGTGCACCTTATGTAAGATCTTTGTGACGTCGGAACCACTTTGGAGCCACTGATGGATTCCCAGGAACCGGATTGGTTAGGTCACATGGTGATATCACGTGCTAAGGGGCATCGGCCGAGAGGAAGCGAGTATGGGAATCTGACCAGCAGGGAGACCTATACTAGTTGGTTTCGGACCAGGTTTGGACATGTATATAAAAGCCCTTCTCTCCCTTACTGTAGAGGTCATATTTCTTGTTTCCTTCGTACCAGACCTATAGGATCGGAGCAATAGATTCACTGATACGCACTCCCATATGCCCCTACACGTGACACGTGCGGTACCCGCCTATACCACGGAAAAAAAAGAGTTATGGTTGTGGCACGACTGCATAAATGGGGGATGGGGCACATATGTGCCCAAAGAGTGACATTTTTCTGAGCTAGCTAGAGGATGCGTGGCGTTTCCACATCAGAGACAGGATGAGAACACCCAACCTCGTGAAAATGCCTCCAAAAATCAAACTCGAGCGAAGGCAAGGGAACCAAGGAGGTATCTCGAAGCACCTTCCAGAGCCGGCCTCTTCCGATGTGCAAACTAGAACGGTAATGACTGCGAGGACAGTTGTACTGTCGAAGATATGGGCCATGGCACATGCGATGTCTATGAGCTACTTCTTCTGCTTCTCCTTGTCCGCTGCCTCCTTCTCTCGGCGTGCAATGGCTGCCTTGTTCTCCTCGCGCTTGCGCTTGCTGGAGGTGGCGGTGTCAACCAGTTGTCCGATGCCCGCACTTCCGGTGCTCGCAATCGCGTTGTTGACTTCCTTTCTGGCCTGATCGTCGGCGGAACTCATGGCGGGCGGAAGGTGGAGTGATGGTTGCGAGACCGGTGGTTGTGTGTGTGTGACTATGTGGTGATTGGGGCAAGTGTTGGAAAATGGTGAAGATGGTGATTGTGATGCAGTTGGACTTGGTCTGTTATATAGGTAGTTGCGATATATATGCCATGCTGATCTGTGAGACTCCAACTAGAATGTGCAGTGCTTTAATTGGTGCCCGCGTCTTCTCATTGAACAGCTATCCGATGCTCCCCGCTCCGGGCCGATAAGCCTCACATCCAACGCCACTTTCCCCCCCCCCCCTGAATAAATGTCGGTCACGAGTAGGATTATAAGTTTTAAAGGCTCGTGCTTTTTGTTTTGTGCTTCGTGGTTTTGAGATTGTATAATACTCTTAGTCACTTTCCTATTGAGAGAGAGCTGCTCTTGAAACTTTCTTAGATAAGAAAGGCTGACTCTATGGTATTATAGTAGCTTGATATTATAGCAGAAAGAGATAGTATATATTTTTATTTTTTTATTTTTTTAGAATACTCTTCTAAACGCTTCTAGTATATTAGCATATAGTCGTAATTTGGAGTATACTAGGTGATATATATGATATTGTCATACTAGGTTCCATGAGAAGTTTTGTGCTTTGAATTTCTTATAATACTTAAGACATTCTATTTTAATATCTTATATTAGTAAGAGATTCAAAGTTAAATTACTTATACTATCTGAGATATTTAGAAGGCTTATAACTCTATAAGTTAGTACTTTATATGAGAATCTTACTAATATATAATAGATAAACCAGCCTCTTTGTTTATGAAAACAAGACCTAAGAATCTAGATATGAATTTAGAAGCCGTATTTGATCTTATAAAATCATGGATTTCTACCTACTTAGGTTCTTATGATAAATGCTCGAATACATCAGTATCATTACTAACTCATATTCTTGACCTTCGAATAGTTGAAGGCGATGGATTAGTAAAACTATATATCTTATAAGGAAAAATGGCTCCTTATATAGCTCTTAGCTATTATTAGAGTAGTCCTTAGCCAGTAGTTTTAATAACTATAACTCTGGAAACCTATATTCTCAGAGTACTCCTGACTTTAAACCCTCAAATAATTAAAGATACTATTCTAGTTTACTATAAGTTGGAGTTCTAGTATCTTTGGATCGATACTCTATATATTATCTAAGATTCATCAGAAGATAAAGTATATGAGATCTAGAAAATGGGTTTTATTTACTCTAATGCTATTCTTATAATCTCAGCTAGTTTAGTAAAAGGTATCAAGGATGGTTTTCTCAAAAAGAGAATTCGATAGGAGGAGGATCTCCAGTAGTTTTTATTGCTATTTTACTTAGGCGATGATAATATAAGAAGCATACTCTCTGCTAGGCAATTTATGATATATCAAACTTCCTCTAAACCACTTAATATAAGAGCCTAGGCTTTATAAGAAGATATTTTATTGCTATAGATACTAGTATATGATTCATATCATATATAATAGTAATATAAAACCACCTATTATACTAATAGAGGGAAAGTCGATGATCTAGGTCTAGACCTTAGTCAGACTCAGAAGCTAGAACCATTTAGTAAAGTAAAAGGGGAGGAGGACATTTTTCTGGATATACTAAAGGCTTGGCTCAAGGTTATTGAGACTTATTTGATGCAAACTGCTGTAATGACACAGGGAAGCAGTAGAGGGTCACATATAGGGGCATATGAGAGTGCGTATCAGTGAATCTATTGCTCTGATCCTATAGGTCTAGTATAAAGGAAACAAGAAATATGACCTCTATAGTATAAGAGAGAAGGGCCCTTATATATATATCCAAACCTAGTCTAAACCCAACTAGTATAGGTCTTATTGCTGGTTAGATTCCCATACTCGCTTCCTCTCGGCCATTATCCCTTGGTATGTGATATCACCATATGACTCAATCAATCTGATTGCTGGAATCCATCAGTAGCTCCAAAGTGGTTCTGATATCACATTACCCCCCCCCTTTTGATGGGTTTGCCCTCAAACCAGTGGCCGATACTAGTCCGAGTTTGGTGAGGTTAGTAGTATGGTATTGTCTTTGTAGTATTGTCTTTGTTGATATTGAGTCGAACTATAATAGGAACGCTAATGGTATATATCAAGCCTATGGCCCTATAACTTCCCTTTTTCTTTATAGTGATTTCGAACAGCAAAGGTAAGTCTTATGGGTATCCTATCTTATGGTCTGAGTAGTAATCCCTGAAGTAATCAATCAATAGATCAATATAAGTCATTCTCTAGGGGGTTTCTGGGTGCTTCTGGAGGGGTATAGACCAGGTCTAATATGGTATAGCAAAATACCTATCCCAATACCTTCTGGTGCTTTGGCTGAGGCATACCGCCTCTATTATATATGCTATATATAGCATATGAAGAAGGTATCCAACCACCAGTATGTGTTTTCGTCGGTAGTCTTAAAGAAGTACGACTATTATACTAATCAGGCTAGTGTTTATACTCCTATGAGTTTAATACTGAGTCTATGGGTCCATTTAGGGTTGTTTTAGGCTGATGTAATAGCTTCCTTGGTTCATCGAAGAAGAGTATACTGCCCTCCTTATGGCATAGGAGGAGGGAGAAGGAGTGGCCATTATAGTAAAAGCAATAGACTAAGTCTTATTGGTGGCTGCTTCAGAGACTCTAAAGGATATTATTAGCATTTAGCTTATACTATTATTAGAAACTCATACTATATATATAACTCTTTACTTGTTTACTATAAGTCCCATTATAGTCTGAAACCATTCCGAGTCTATTGACAGAGTATAGTCGATTCCAGAGGGGGTAATGGAGATGATAGTAAAGGTCTCGGTTTTGGTAGAGGAGTTGTATATAGGTGGTACTGGCGGTTCAGAGGCTAGTAGTAGTCGGGCTTATAGTCATATAAAGCGTCTTAATACTCGCTCTAGTCAGAAGCTAATAGGAGTTAATACCTCGGTAGTAACTAGTTGAGAAGCTGAGGTAGGTAATAAGGATGATGATAAGGCAGAGGAAGTAGCTAAGTGATTATATAGCCTTATATCAGAGAGGGTTCAAGGTCTTTATTCTTTATAGTAATGGCTTTGACCATTCCTTAGTATAGGAGTAGCCTACTATAGTAAAACTGACTAGGTGTTTTAGAAGGATTATTATTATAAGTCTAGTATAGTAGGGTAGGAAGACTAGGAGTTTTGTTATATACTAGGGGCATATAGAGCAGAATATAGTTTTGCTGCTCTGGGTTATATAGTTATACCGGTCCTTCGACTACTCAAAAACAATCAGACTCTTCTTCCTATTTTACTCTCCCTATACCTAGTGGTCTAGAAAAACGTGTTTATCGTATACTTGAAGGCATCCTCCTTACTCCTTTATATTGGTGACCTATATAGGGAACTTTAAGAGGTAATATATATCTATATCTATAGGAAAAGGTAGTAATTAGATAGGAGAGTTCTCATTAGTATCAAGTATATCTTCTATTAAAAATCGAGTGATTAGGGAATACTAGACTTTGGATTGAGGTTCTGACTCAGGGGGAAATTGCTATCTTTGGTCTTACTATACTACTTTGTCTATTAAATTATAGATGGGTCATGGTTATACCGAATTGAGCGGTTATTGAGAGGCGTGATAGTAGAACAGATAAATACAAAGAAGAAGCGAGAGAGGAGCGCTAAAAAGGGACTGGTTAAGAGAGAGCAGGAGAGAAAGGGATATGCTCGAGGGGACATAGAGATAGGAGCTCTGTCTATAAATATCTGTACAAGCCTTCTGATTATGATTCTCTTAGACATATATCTACTATTGGAAACTATTATTAGATTGCTATTACTCTCGATGAGTTATATATCATTTCTAATACCTAATAGATTATTAAGAACTCCTTTAATAGACGAGAACAAAGATTGATAATAGACCGTGATCGAAAACCCTATGAGAGTACCTCCTGAGTTCCCTTCTGATAAATGGCCAGAGATAACCCTAGTTCTAGTTATGAATATAAAGGTAGTATTAGCTATACTACTTCTATATAGCCTAGGGGCTCTATTCTTTAAAGATATGAATATTATGGAATTCTTAGAGAGATATAAGGACTAATATAAGGATATAGGATAAGA
Source organism: Hyphodiscus sp. D1413 (assembly GCA_003988895.1). NCBI lineage: Eukaryota > Fungi > Ascomycota > Leotiomycetes > Helotiales > Hyphodiscaceae > Hyphodiscus > Hyphodiscus sp. D1413. The sequence goes on from QYAO01000150.1 coordinate 8,203, forward strand.
TATAAAGATAAAGGTAAAGAGATTACTAAGGTACTATACTATCGTAGTTAGGCAGTATATAAAGACGCTATTAGAATGGATAGAAGGGGACTGGGATAAGTTAGTAAAGGCTTTGATAGTTGAGTATAAGGATTATAATATGATTTAATAGATGAATTCTTATGCCTTCTTAGAAGCCCTTAAAAACAAATCCCAAAGCAATGAGACAGAAGCTCGAGCATATATTCGATAATTTATAGCGATTTCTATGGCTTTAAAGGAAAAGGGATAACTTAAGGACTATATAAGGGGCATTTGGTTCTTAAATGGCCTATTAGCTAATGTTTAGGGAAAGGTTATCTAGAAAAACAGAATTGATATTGAAAAATCAGATATAATAGATTATAAGAGAATAATATAGACTATGACTAAGATCCTAGCCATAAGTAAGATAGTAAGGGAGTTTAAGGCCAATATAAGGGGGGGAGAAGGCCTGAGCCAGCTAGTCAACCAATTCGGGAGCACTATATAAGTACTAAAAGAAAATCAGTTTATAGCTCCTATTATTACTCTATAGCCTTAGTATATTATAGAAGAAACTATTAAGGACTTGATAAAGGCTTTTTAAGCGCTTACTATATCTACTAGGACAACTTTGAATATTAGAGACATATAGTAGCCAAATCGGTTTACCCCGCCTAGTAGGGAGAATCATAGTATATACCTAGTTGAGAACTATAGTAGAATTGATCTATCTCTTCTATCTAGAGGTCCTGCCCCTATAAGAGTGCTCGCTAGATAAGTATATCGCCCCTATATATTCAATTGCTTCTATTATCTTAAGGAGGGTCATCGCTATAGCAACTGCCTGGACTTTATCATTGATAAAGAGAGGGGCTTGGTTTATAAAACACCTAAAGGCCAGATATACTTTGGCCGTCCTAAGGAGAGAATTAGGCCAGCCTATGTCCCTCGAGGAGAACGAGGAGTAGATATCGTCCGCCGATTTTGGGACCAGTAAGCCCCTCTCCTATAATAGGTTACTCTCCTAGTCCTGTCTACTATAGTACTAGAGCTAGTAGAAAACTTAGCCTCTTATATGATCCTATAGAGGAATCCTAATATGGCCCTAGTAATAATAGGGACTATGGTCGAAATGACTGAGTCAGATGATAAGGAGTATGAGAATATAGTTGAGGTTAGTACTACTATGACCTAAAGTAGAAGGAAGTATAAGGATAAGGAGAAATAGGAGAACCCAAGGCATATACTAAAGGAGCGAATCGCTAAGGAGCGAAAAATGACTACTCCTAAGGTTCTATATACCAGTGCTTAGAAGAAGGCCATTATAGAGGACCTTCTAGAAGGTGTCCTCGAAGAGGACAAGGTCAAAGAGATAGAGATAGATAAGGAGTAGACCAAGTAGTTCAAAAAGGCCGGGCCAAAGATCATAAGAAGGATTGAAAAGTACCTAGATATACTAAAGTTATTAGCAAATCTACTAGAGCTTATTGATAAGATTCTAGATAATGAATTAAAGGAGATCATAGGGAGGGAGATACTTATATACTCTAATATATTATAAAAGATATTATTTAAGAATATAGTCACTACTACTCTAGGGCATTTAAAGCCAAAGAAGGATAAGGAAATAGATACTATTAGGGTACTTAGTACTATAATAGAAGAGGTTATTAGGCCATTTACTATCTCTTATCTAAAGGTATAAGTCAAAATTAGGAAGCTAGAGATAGAGGCTCTGATTGATTCTAGATCAGAGGCCRACATCATAAAAACCATACTAGCTAAGAAGGCAGGGCTTAGTATCTAGAGTAATCTAGCATTTGATATGATTAGGCATATTAGAGATAGTAAGAGGTTTGATAGGACCTATAAAGACATTAGGATTGGGATAAGAAGCATTGGAGTGATAACTAATTTCTTTATAATAAATAAACCTTTCAATAAACTCATACTAGATTAGTCATTTATTATAGCTAGTTTGCTTAGGTTTTCCTATAGGGATGAGTACTAATATATGATAATAGTCAATGATAAGTATATAAAGCAAGTAATAGTCTATATAATAAGTATATCGGATATAAGGGGGGTTAATGAGGTCTTCCCAGAAAACTAGTAGCCAGTCTATATTGAGTATATAGGTCTAGTAGAGGGAGCACTAGTATAAAGGACAAGAATAAGAGGAGTAGAGATTTTACTCCATCTAGTAGGATAAAAATTGATAAGATTAGTCAGGGAGTATATGTCTTTTAAGCGAGTATTAAGAGTATTACTAAGCATATAGGATAGGGAGTATATATCTTTTAAGCAAGTATTAGAGATACTACTAAAAGCATTATTTATTCTAGGAAGACTGATTTAATTACCTTACTTTAGACAAAGCACTTTTTTCCTACTATTAGTGTTTTTAGTACTTATAAATAAAAAGCAGACAAAGTTGTCCTAGTAAAGGAGGGGATCTCTGATAGGTCAGTACTAGGAAGAGATCCTAAATAGAGGGAAAAGCAAATTACTTAAGAAAAGGCATATAGGCCATTAGAACCGATGTCCTACTGAGATACTTAGTTAATGCCTAAGTTCTCTGATATTAAAAGAAGAGAGAGGTTTATACTAGAAAGGTTAAAAGGACTAATTATCAGAGAGGAGCTCCTATAAAAGGAGAGGGGGATATTAGTAGAGCTACTATTTCGAAGGAAGAAAGCTATTATATTCGACTTTATAGAGTATGGCCGGATTTATAAGGACATTGTTCTTCTATAAGAAATTCGAACCATTCCCTATGATACTTGATAGAGCCCTAGGTTTACTATCCTATATTACCTTACTAAGGAAATCAATAAAATGATTAATAAAAGACTAAAGGCTAGGATACTTAAATTCTATCATAGGCCCTATCAGAACCAATGGTTTATAGTCAAGAAAAAGAACGGAAAGCACCGATTGATTAATATAGCCATGAAGTATAATACTATTACTATATAGAATACTAACCTTCTCCCTAATATAGATGAGATTACTAAGGAGTTTACTAGTTATCAGATTATATCCTTAATCGACTTCTACTCTGGATATGATTAGATTATCCTTTATCTAAATAGCCGAGATTTGACTGCTTTTATGACCTCTTAGGGGCTTATCTGATATATAATACTGGTTTAAGGGGCTATAAATTCTATAGCTTAGTTTATAAGAGCTAGAAAGGAAATTCTCAAGGATTATATCCTAGAATAAGCTAGAATCTTTATTGATGACGTTCCTATTCTAGGGCCTTATATATACTATAGCAAAGAAGAGGCAGCCCCAGGGATTAGATGATTTGTTCTAGAGTATCTTATAAATCTTAATAAGGTCATAGTAGATATCAAGAGGTCTAGGACTACTATTAGGGCCAAGTCATAGTTTGGTATCAGTAGGATAAAGCTTATCGACTATGTCTATTATACTAATAGAAGGTCTTTAGATAGTAAAAAGGTACTGAAAATTTTAGATTAGAGAGAATATAGGAATATAATAGAGGTTTAGGCCTTTATTAGGGTTTATATTTATTATTAGATTTAGATCAAAGACTTTGCTCTCAAAGTAGTGCCTTTATATAAGCTATTAAAGAAAGGGGTTGTTTTTCTATGGTCGAGTATTGAAAATCAGGCTATAGATGCTTTGAAGTATGCCTTAATATCGGTGCCTATTCTAGTTAGGCTAGATATCTCTAAAGAGATAGGATTAATTATTCTTACTATAGATACTAGCCTTTTAGACTAGGGAATGGTATTAATATAGTTGGACAAAGCTAGGAAGAGGCATCTAGTCTGGTATAATAGTGGCCAGTAGTCGCCTATAGAACAAAACTATGATATTATAAAGCAGGAGTACTAGGGCGTCTTAAAGGCCCTGAAAAAGGTATAAAGTTATTTATATAGTATATATTTTCTCCTTAAGACAGATATGACTATTTTGGTTATTTAGCTAAATTCATCTATATCAGATCTCCCTGGGGCACTAGTTATATAATAGATAGCTTAGATCCGGCTTTTTGATTTTGAAGTAAGGTATATTCCTAGAAAGAAGCATACTACTATAGATGGCCTTTTATAGAGGCCTATAAATGAGGAGGAAGCCCGCTTAGAGGCCATAGAAGAGGATATTGATAACTTCATTGATATCTATATAGGCTTTTATAAGTTGCTTCTATATCACAAGGTTTATATGATACCTACTTAAAGCTTTCTTCTTAAAGGCCAGGGATAGAGTCTGGATTCGAGGCTTATCACCGAATTCCTTATGACATTAAAGCGCCCTATATAAGTAGCTTAAACAGAATTTCATAATTTCAAGAGAAGAGCACTTAACTACTGAGTTAATAGAGGAGTACTATATAGAAGGACAAATAAAGGGCTGCCTAAGAGAAGGGTCATAGATATAGAGGATAAATGACTTTCGATTTTATAATCCTTATATAATAGTATAGGATATAAAGGAAGGGAAAGTACTTATTAGAAAGTTACTAAGCGGTATTTTTAGGATTTATACTATAAGGATACTAAGAATTTTATTTATATATATAATAGATACTAACTAAGAAGTTCTAAGAGACAAGAAGAAGTACTATATCCTATATAGATAAGTATTCTTTAGGCAAAAGTAGGCCTTGATATCATATATATACCTACTTATAGAGGAAAGAAATACTTGGTTTTTGTTATGATTCTATCGTACTAGCTTCTTAACCCACTGGATATGACGTCATCAGGGATCAGCTGATTCTCGCTTAGCCGATTCCTACTTTGAGCTAGGGAATATATAAACGAGCAAAGGGACTTCCTT